>JAJMEC010000138.1:0-34037 GCA_030573955.1 Yamadazyma triangularis | reverse complement strand
TCTTTTTCGTCTCTGGTTAATAAGTCACGAGCAGCTCTTCTAATTTTAGATAATTGGAAAGAGATTCTGTAAATTTCTCTTTTGTTCTTTAAACCATATTCACCAGCTAATTTCAATTCAGCATCTAAACGAGCGGATTCGAATGGTTGTTTTGGGACAGAGAAAGTCTTGGAGTAAGTTCTTGGGGCACCTAAAATAATATGTTAGAATGAAATGTTCTTTAAAAGAGGGGTTATGGGTCTACAAGGCTGCGTACAGTAAAGTAACAAAATCAGAAAGAAATCACTGGTATAAATATATCCCTGTAAATAATAATAAAACATAAAAAAGTAAATATTATGTATCACATTACAATGTCATGAATATAATTCTACTCAGTATCATCCCCCTTTTGTGATTAAAGTGTCGGGAATTTAATCACACAAGTTCTGATTTAGTACCATATAGGCAGTCGAGGACCCGAACCTCTTAATTATAATATTTTGTCTCACATACGAGGCATATTAAAATTTGATTAAAACTAATGAAAAGAAAAGAAGAAGAAAAAAAAAAACTTTTTCAAAAAATTTTTCACTCTTAATGAGAATGAGTATCCGGGTAATTTCAATCTCAATAGTCGAAAGTGAAAAGTCTCGTTCTCAAATATGCGCGATGACCAAAACGCCTAAGTACATTTCAGTCCACGGTATAGAGGTTTGATCCTTAAATGGATAACTATTTGTAATAAGTACCATCATATCAAAATGAAATTCTTAGCACTTATCTCCGGTGGAAAGGATTCTTTCTTTTCCATTCATCATTGTTTATCACAAGGTCATGAATTGGTGGCTTTGGGTAACCTTTATCCTCAAGATAAGCATCAAGATGAGATCGATTCCTATATGTTTCAAACTGTAGGACATGATGTTATTGATTACTATAAAGAGTGTTTAGATGTTCCATTGTATCGACAGGCGATTATAGGAAAATCAAAGAATCAAAATTTGGAGTATTCTAAGACCGATAATGATGAAATTGAGGATTTACATCAATTGATAAGTACTGTAAAGCAACAACATCCTGATATCGAAGCAGTATCATGTGGGGCTATCTTATCCCATTATCAACGAACTAGGGTTGAAAATATATGTGACAGGTTTCAGTTGACTAGTTTTGCTTGGCTTTGGCAAAGAGATCAAGGTCAATTGATGGAAGAAATGAGTGATTCTGGATTGGATGCTAGAATCATTAAGGTGGCTGCAATTGGATTAAATGAAACCCATTTGGGGAAGTCGATTAAGGAATTGTATCCGTATTTGGTGAAGTTGAATCAAATGTATGAAGTTCATGTTTGTGGAGAGGGAGGAGAGTTTGAAACTTTGGTTTTGGATAGTAAATTCTTTAAGAAACGATTAGTGATTGATGAAAAGGAGATCATTACAGGTGAAGGTGATGTTTCGTACATGAAAATGGCGTTAAAAGTTGAAGAGAAAGAGCAGAAAGAGAGTTATCAAGATGTTTCTTGTCCTCCATTGCTTGATGATTCGTTTCAGGACATTTATGATGAAGTCCAAGGAGAAAATTATGATCTTGATTATGAAGAAGACACTGTTCCTCCGTTCCAAATATCGCATAAAGTAACTAAAGTAGTCAATAATCTATACGTATCCAATTTAGCTGATAAATCAGCCACTATGAGCCAAAAGATGGCAGGAATATTCATTAAGTTGGAAGACATTCTCCTTCAATTTGACTTACATTTCAATGATATTCAACACATCACGCTTTTGTTATCAGACATGAGTTTGTTTAATGAAGTCAATGAAATTTATCAACAAAAATTCAGCCATAGTTATCTTCCACCATCTCGAGTTTGTATTCAAACCAAAGTTCCATCTATGATTCAGCTTTCATGTAAATGTATTATTAGTGAAACTAACACCAAAAAGGGAATCCATATTCGATCACGATCATTCTGGGGCCCCCAAAATATCGGCCCGTATTCACAAAGTCGTATTGAAGAACAACCTAAGGGGAATTTTGCAACTATATCAGGACAAATTCCCTTAGTTCCTGCAACTATGGAACTAAGTAATGATGATGATGATGATGAGAAACTAGCAATCGTATTGTCATTACAACACTTCACCAGGGTAAAGCGGTTAATTAATGTTAATGAAATCAGTTACGTGATGTGTTTTGTTACCGAGAAAACCAATCTAAAATTGGTTGAAGAAGTATGGGAAAAGTTTAGTGAAGTTGATGAAACAGAAAATGTAGCTAATAAACTTATAATTCTCAAGGTACAAAAGTTACCCAAGAATGCTTCCATAGAGTGGGGAGGAGAAACATTTAGAAAAATTGAAGATTTCTTAGAAGAAGATGAAGAAGAAGAAAAGATTAATGCCAATGAGATGGTTCAAGCCATTAAGAAATTCGATAATGTTACCATAAATACCTTCAGTAATATGGTTCAAGTAATCATGTTCACCAATGAGGCTGAACAAGTGAAAAAATTGGACAAAATAGCATGTAAGAACAGTGATATTAAGGTCGGTTGTAATTATCATCATGCTAAGAAATTAGGACATATTCTCTTTGAACATATACCTTCAGAGTATGTGTTAGACCATACACTACAAAAGTTCAACTATTGCATTACATTAACTATGGAAATTAGTATACAGACTGTTTAAATAACTCAAGGACTATCCGGCTGAAGTTGATCATCAGGTCCTTTATATATTAAATCATCAGGAATAGCAATTCCTTTTTCGTTGCATAAATCAATTAATTGTTCATTCTCTTGTCTTAACTGATCTATAAAGTCAGCCAGCTTGGTCAAAATGTTTAATTCTGATCTGTTTTCTGATTGGTTTAGAGTTGGAGTCAAATCAACGATTTTATCAAATTCTGAACGAATGTTTTCTCTTCTTTTTTGCTCTGAAGCTATATGGTGAGCCTAGAAATGGTGTTAGTTTAAGTTGTTCTTTTATTGGTTTAAAATATGGGGGGTTTTGTGACTTTTTATTTTACATACCTTTTTCTGATCATCCGACAATACAGAGTTTTTTGTTTGTCTCTTTTTTGACCCTTGGGATTTCTCTTCTTTGGACATGACGTAATAGGAGATAACACTAATGATGAAGTTCAAAAAAAATGGTGGGGAGTCACTGAAAAATGCGACTCGTGATGCTGTGTGCAGTATGGGGTAAAATTTTGGAGGGGAAATTTTGCGAAAAAAAATTAAATAAACCCACGGCGGGAGTCGAACCCGCAATCTTCTGATTAGAAGTCAGACGCGTTAACCATTACGCCACGCAGGCTTAGTTGGAATTATTTTGTAGCGAGAGAAATATAGAGAGAGGTTCTAGCAACTGGTATAATCAACCAACACACTATACCTCCTGCTAAAGTTTCCTATTGGAGAATAAATATATTAGTATAAACTAATTACTATATACTCTATATTATGAATCACTTATTTCAGTCCTCAGTAAACTCCGGAGGTTGAAGAGGATCTCTTACTGACTCATACAAAGCATCATCATGAACTCTTCTGGAACTTAAACCCCGAAGATCCAATAACTCGGGAGTCAAATCGGAGATTTTATGAGCTCCTAAAAGTTTCATGGTTATGAAGATTTCACTTTTCAACACTTGAATGGCTCTAACGATTCCCTTTTCACCATAAGCAGTGTTTGCATAGAGAAAAGGTCTTCCTAAACCAACTCCTTTAGCTCCAAGACATAATGCTTTAACGACATCAGTACCTCTTTTAACCCCACCATCAACATAGACCTCGATTTGATCTTGAAGATTATGTTGTTTCAACATTGGCATGGTTTCAGCTAACACTTCTATAGGAGGACGAGAAAAATCAAGTTGTCTTCCACCATGATTAGATAAAACAACAGCATCAACACCATTTTTTGCAGCCAAAATGACATCTTCAGGTCTTTGGACTCCTTTTATAACAAGAGGAATCTTAGCAGCATTTTTAAAGTTGACGATGTCGGTCCAGTTTAGGCCCGAATCTTGGAACGATTTCATAGGATCCAAATCCATATCTTCATCATTAAAGTTATCGTAACGAAGTTTGTAGTCTTTTTCTCTTCGACCTAAAAGAGAACTATCAACAGTAACAAAGATCGCCTTAATACCGTAATTTTCACACTTTTTTATCATATCAAAACTATGTTTTCTATCGGGTTTCACGTACAATTGAAACCATTGTGTTTGGTTAGGTAATGCAGCAGCCACAATCTCTTCAAACAGATACGAAGGAGCTGAAGAAATCATTTGAATGATATTTTCACGACCACAGCCTCGAGCTATAGAAAGTTCACCATCTTCGTGTCCAAGTTGAGCAGAAGCAGCAGCAGAACAATAGAAAGGAGCCGCAGTGGTTTGTCCCAACATCGTGGTAGACATATCTAAAGGAGTAGTAGTATTATTGAGGACTTTAGGGTTAAAATAAATCCGATGATAAGCGTAATGATTCTCTCTAATAGTGAATTCATCATCAGCCCCTCCGGAATAATAGGCCCAAGCTGAAGGAGCAAGAAGTTGTTTAGCCACATATTCAAAGTCATTAATACTAAACATTCTAGAGATCGAAGGAAGACGTTTAAGTTTTTGCAACCGAATATTTTCCTGGGCCTGGGCCTTTAACTCTTCTTCATCAGGCTCCAAAGGTTCCAGTAAAGGACCTATATAGTTATGAGGTTCCAAAAGGGCTTCTAGAACCCCATTCTGATGGATCTTATTGAATATGTGACTAGCATCTTTACCGGCGTACTTCATAATGATCCGGGCCCCTCCGGGATGTTGGGAGAGGAAGTCACTGACGTCATACACGTGACCGTTGATAGCTATCCAGATGCCATTGTCAGGGGAGTTATGGGATTTAAGGTCTTGGACTTCGATTAAGGGGGCGGCAATAGCGGCAGGAGAGTCGCAGAAGAAGGGATTTGAGAAGGGATTGGCGGCAGCGGTTCCCACGAGCGTGGCTGCGCATACGGCGAAGGGAAGTAAATTGCGGGGCCGAGCTAGGCGGGAGCTGTACCGCGAGCCGTTCTGCGACCCGCACCGTGACCCAAAAGAATACAATCTGCGAAACATAGTGAAAATGACATTTGTGACATTTGGTGCGGAATTCGCTGCGTATAAAAAACTACAGATAATATAGAAGCGTGGGGGCGCGAAGGAGTGCGGAAGAGAGAGAAAGAGAGAGAAAGAGAGAGATACGACGCGGGGGACGACAATGCCCCCCACCAGCGCGGACGAGAGCTTGTTCTGGTCCGAAGTGTGGAGACAGAAGAGGAGATCAGGTACTTGATAGAGTGACAATGGTAAGTTCCCGAACAAACAGGGGGTAAAAATAAGAGAGAATACAATGAAAAGAGCATGAAAAAAAATAATAAAAGAGAAATTTGGGGGATTTGGACGTGGGGGAGACATGGGGAAATATGGAGAAATGGATCCATGAGGTATATGGGGCTGGTGGGGGGCGTTTGTCACATATATAAAAGACGATTTTTGCAACTTTATTTGCAACCACTTGTAAAGAAAAAACTTACAACAATATGACTTCACAAGCTTCTTCAATTAAAGATATTGATCAGAAACCTGATGTTGAACATAAAGAAGGTGAAATTGCTGACGATCAATTGGCTTTACTTCAAGCTGTAGATAATCATGAAGTATCATTGAATCAGCTTCTTCAAAGCCATCCTGTGTCCAATTGGACCAGAGATAGAATCAAGTTATACTTGGTTTGTTGTTGTTTGTATCTTTGTTCTACCATGAATGGTTATGATGGGTCATTAATGACAGCTATTAATACTCTTCCTGAGTATCTTGACTACTTTAATCTTGAGAAAACGGCTTCTGGAACGGGGTTAGTGTTTAGTATTTACCCTATTGGGTCGATGTGTGCTACGTTATTTGTGTGGTTAGCTGATTATGTGGGAAGAGTTCCTTCTATTGGTTTAGGTTTAATTGTGTTGATAGCTGGAGCTCTTCTTTCAGCAATCACTTCTGATCATGATGCTTTTATTGCTGCTAGGTTTCTTATTTCCTTTGGTGGAACTATTACTACTACGGCTACTCCTGCTTACTTAATGGAAGTAGTTCCAGCTAACATGAAAGTTATGGCTCTTATGTACAATACTTTTTACTATGTTGGGTCTATTATAGCTACTTGGGTCATGTACGCTACGTCTATTAACTTTGCTGGAACACACAAATCATTTAGTATTGCTTTGTTTTGTCAGGTTTTGTGTCCAGGGATAGTTTTGGTTAACATTTGGTTGTTCCCAGAAAGCCCCAGATACCTTTATTCCAAGAACAAAATCGATAAAGCTAAAGACTTCATAGTTAAGTATCATGCAGCAGGACAAAAAGATCATCCAATAGTAGCAGCTGAAATGTTACAATTATCCAGAAGTTTCGAAACCAATGGGTTCTTAAAGGCTAAAGATTACTTAGACTTTAGTGTATTTTTTAGAGGTAAAGCAGCCAGAAAGAGAACTTTATTGGTGGTGATTTGGTCCTGGTTTTGTCAATATAGTGGGAATCAAGTCATTACTTACTATATGACTACACTTTTCCTTAACTTGGGGGTTGAAAATGCCACCACGAGACTTCTTTTAACTGCAGTTAATTCTATAATTTGTTTCTTTACTGCTACAGCTGGTGCTTTGACTGTGGAAAGGTTTGGTAGAAGACCTTTATTACTTTATGCTTGTGTTGGATTCATTATATCATTTGCTGCTTTAGCTGGAACTAGTAAAGCATTCCATGATGATCCTACTAATCAAGTAGCTGCTAAAGCTGGTATTGCGTTTATATACATTTTCCAAGGAGTATTCTTTTCATATGCTTTTACTCCTTTACAACCAACGTATCCTTCAGAAGTTGTATCTAATGAGATGAGAGCTCGTGGTTTAGCTTTATGGCATTTGATTTCTAATGCTGCTTCCACATTAAACTTGTATACGGCACCATTGGCTATGGAAAGAATTCGGTATTGGTACTATGTGTTTTTTGTGTTTTGGGATTTGTTTGAATTGGTGGTGATTTACTTTTTCTTTATAGAAACAAGTAGATTATCATTGGAAGAGATTGAACATGTGTTTATGGTTAAAGGAAGTGTTAAACATAGTGTTAAGCTTAGTAGAGCAGCTAAGGGAAAGATTGAGAAGGAGGTGGTTGAAGATAGTAAGCTGTCGTTAGAGGGAGGAGTTTGAATTAGAATGTGTAGGTTTTGAATGTAGTTATTGAGTGATATTGATAGTGTTTCTGAAATGTCTATACTTATAGTGTCTATGTTAATGTATGTAATAGTGTCTCTAATTATAGTCTTTATAGTAATGACTTTAGTAATGACTTTATAATGTTAATGTTATAATAGCAATGTTATAATGATAATGTAATGGTTACGTTGATTATGTGATAATGTTACATATAATGTTATAGTAGTAATGTTATAGTAGTTATGTCTCTATACTAATATCTCTATACTAATATCTCTATACTAATATCTCTACTTATATCTCTACTTATACTATTCATAATCCTGATTTCTCTCTAATAATCTCATAATTACACTACTCATACAATGTCTCTCCATTAATCTCTTAGTCACATTATTTATACAACAACTGTCTCTCCATTAATCCCTTAATCATTCTCCTTTATTAATGTCTCTCCATTAATGTCTCTCTTTACGACTACTATCCTGTACACACCACGGACTTAACCCACACTCTCCCCCGTCTCTCTCGGCCGAGCCCCACATTTTTTTCACCACACGGATCACTTATAACTTCCTCAATTTCTCCCCAATTTCTCCCCCAATTTCTCCCGTTTTCAACACCAACAATGTCTTTTTCTCAAACAACTTTGAACAATTGGCAATTCCGTCAAGCTGGTGAACTGAATTGGAAAAATGCACGTGCTGGTTATGCAGCTACAGAAATCCATCCTGATCTTCATGCTAATGGAGACATTCCTGATCCGTTTATTGATGATAATGAAAAATCCCTTGTGTGGATTGGAGAAAAAGATTGGGAGTATCAAACGTCATTTTTGGTAGACGCAGAATCCAAAGCCGATGTTTATGAGTTATTTTTTGAAGGTTTGGATACTTTTGCTGATGTTTATGTTAATGAGAAGAAAGTATTGACTACACAATCAATGTTCATTGAACATAGAGTTAATGTTAATGATGTTGTTAAAGTTGGTCAAGAGAATAGTGTTAGGATTTACTTTAAATCAGCACTTTTAGAAGCCAGAAAGTTGGAGAAAATCCATGGAAAATTGGCCGGTTTTAACGGAGAATCGTCTCGGATGCAAATTAGAAAAGCCGGTTATCATTACGGATGGGATTGGGGTCCTTTATTTATGACTTGTGGTCCTTGTAGACCCATCAGATTTCAAAGTTATTCAAGTAAAATCGTTGATGTTTACCCCAAAATTGAGTTATCTGATGATTTGAATGTCGCCAATATTGACTTACAATGCGACATTGACACTGAAACCGCTGTAGAGTTGAATATTGTCGTGAAACTGCCTTCAAATAAAGAAGTTAAGACGGTTTCCGGGGTCAAAGTTACTAAATCAGGAGTTTCTAGTACTAAATTTGCTATAGAAAACCCGGAATTATGGTGGCCTTTTACTCATGGTCCTTCTGATAGATACACTTTTAGTGTGGATTTAGTCAGTTCTGGAACCACTATTCACCACTGGAGTCGTGAAATCGGGATTAGAAAGCTGGAATTGGTTCAAGAAATGTTTAAAGAACAAAAAGGGTCTTCTTTCTACTTTAAAATCAACAACGTTCCTGTCTATTGCTCTGGTTCTGATTGGATTCCTGCTCATTCTTTCCAAACAAGTTTAAGTGACGACGATTATAGGGAATGGATGCAAGTTATGGTTGATGGTCATCAGAATATGATCCGGATTTGGGGTGGTGGTTACTACGAAAGAGACGTTTTATACGAAGAATGTGACCGTAAAGGGATCTTAATTTGGCACGATATGATGTTTGCTTGTGGTCAATACCCTTGTTACCCTGAATACCTTGATTTGGTTAAACAGGAAACTGAATGTCAATTGAAACGGTTAAGAAATTACTGTTCTATGACCATTATCACAGGAAATAATGAAGATTATCAAGTGGCTGAACAATGTGGCTTAGAATGGGATCCTAAAGATACTTCTGGAGATTACACGAAAACATCATTTCCTGCAAGAACTTTATATGAAACTGTTTTCCCTGAATACGTTAAGAACCTTTGTTGTGATATTCCTTATCATCCAGGATCTCCTTGGGGTGGTGATGGAACTGCAGACCCCACAATTGGTGATCTTCATCAATGGAATGTGTGGCACGGAACTCAAGAACCTTATCAGGATTGGTATAAGTTAGGAGGTCGGTTTGTGTCTGAATTTGGTATGGAAGCATTGCCTTCACGGAAAACCTATGAAGATTGTATTACTGATGAGACTGAATTGTATCCTCAGAGTGCTTTAGTTGATCATCACAACAAAGCTGATGGGTTTGAAAGAAGACTTGCTCTTTATGTTATTGAGAATATTAAGCTTGGAGGTTTGGACTTTGATTCCTGGATCTATGCTACTCAATTAATGCAAGCTGAGTGTCTTGGATACGCTTATAGATGCTGGAGAAGAGAATGGAGAGGAGATGGAAAACGGTACCTGGGAGGAACCATTGTATGGCAAATCAATGACTGTTGGCCCTGTGCTTCATGGGCCATTGTGGACTTTTATAAGCGGCCTAAACTTGGGTATTATTCGGTTAAAAGAGAAAGTCAACCATTAGGAGTAGGACTTTACAGAAACGTGATTAAACCAGAAGATGAATGGGTTGTGGATCCTTTTGATTACAGACCAATTACCTATTTGGTTGACATTTGGGGAGTTAATTCCAGTACTAAAGACGTGCCAGCAACATTAAAAATTGATTTATATAATGTTACTTCAGGAGAAAAGTTAGAGTCACTTCCCGATAAGGAAGTAGTTTTAGCAGCCAATCAAACCACCGAATTCCGTAAGGATCTTAACATTCCCTCTGATATTCCTGTGGTGGTATACGCACGTATAGTGAAAAAAGATGGAACTATTATTGCTAGTGCAGGAGATTGGCCCCAACCACTTAAATACTTGAAATTCCCAGGAAGAAAAGTAGACGTTAAGATTGAAGATGGATTGATAAGACTTAATGCGAATAAACCGGTTAAAGGAGTTGAACTTTTGGTGGAAAAAGATTTATACGTTGAAGATAATGGATTTGATATTTTCCCAGGAGATGAAAAAGTTGTCAAGGTAAGGGGATTATCCAGTACTGATAAGGTGAAGATTCAATACTACCAAATGAGTAAGTAGGGTATATAAAAAGTATATGCAAAATTTAGATTGATTTCCTAATTGAGGAATATGCGACCTTGGTGTATGCAGGAGGGACCAACAAGAGAAGGCACGAGAGATGGGAATGTAGGAGAGGTGGGGATGTATTAGAGATAAGGAATGTTGGTGTTAAAGAGGTGTTGAAGGTGCTGAAGGTGTTACAGAGGTGTTAAAAAGTGTTAAAAAGTGTTTAAAGAGGTGTAAAGATGGAGTATGAGTACAATTTGCATACATTATCTTCCTTTCTTTACCTTACTTTCTTTATTTTATTTTTTTTATTTATTTTTCCATCTTCTTCATCTCCTTTATTTTCCGTATCTTCTTTCTTAAACTTCCTTCTCTTCTCTTCTCTCTTCTTCACTTTCACCTTCTTCTCCCCCGTTTTCGTGTCTCAACAATCACCCACCATCCCCCATCGTCGGTTTAAAGATGTCACCGCGTTCCCCACTTCCCCCGCAGTTCGCATCAACACATCTTAAAAGATACAAACCTTTAGCCCCACTCATAAATTTCACCCCGAAATTGTCAAAAATTCCTTTTCGGCAGGTCAATGAAATCGATCTTTGGCGGAATTCGGAGAATTTAGAAGGTGTAGCAGTTCCTGACGTCATTGACATATGTAATATAGTAAATCTTGAAAAGTAACAAAAGAAATGTAACAAAAGAAATGTAACATCTTGGCTGCTTCAACAAGTTGTCAACAAGTTGTCAACAAGAACATTTAATGGCTGATCAAACAGTAAAGTGGAGGTAATTTTGGGTACTTTATTATGTCAATGATAAAGTTAAGGTTTACGTAATTATACGAATATTAGAGATCTAATGAAGCTTTTTGTTTGTACTTTTTTCTACTGTATTTCTCTACAATCTCTACACAATCTCTACACAACAACCCTACACCCCCCTACAATTCATCTCCCAGACACATGTCATTCTGCAGGACCTTTTCTTACCATCACTAAGAAACTCCGAATATTCACGGCCTCAATAAAAAAAATTTCACGTCAGGGCTCGCAATTTGGTGGGGGTTTCTTTTATTGTCCCCAGATTTCTCACTCTTTGGCGGAGACTCGGATTAATGTTAAAACTGTTAACAAACCACTGGAATATACCGATGAGGATTTCATATAAAAAGCAAAGAAATCACACTTTTTGAAAAAAAAAAGAGTAGCAATAAATTAATTATAATAATAATAATAATAATAATAATTTACTATCACCATGGTTAATATGTCAGAAGGATCTCTGGGAAGTAAAATATCTCAAGAAGATCTCGAACAATATAAGGAGAAAGTAAACCACGTTGAAAATGTCGAAACCAGACTGAATCAACTGAAATACGTGGATAATGGAGACGAAATCCAAGAACAAAATGTTGATCAACAAATTTTAAATTATATGGGAGACAAAGCTATAGATATCGATGAAGAAACCAATAAAAGATTAAGAAGAATGATTCATAGAAGAATCTTACCGTGTATGATTGGGACCTATTTCTTACAGGCTTTAGATAAAGGAACCATTGCTTTTGCCTCGGTTATGGGGATTAGAGAAGATGCTAATTTAATCGATCAACAGTATGCTTGGTTGACTACTTGTACTTATATTGCTGTGTTGGTGTTTGAACTTCCAACCAATATTCTTATTCAAAAGGTCCCTGTGGCGAAGTATTTAAGTGCTAATGTTGTTCTTTGGGGGGTTGTGTTGGCATGTCATGCTTTAGGTAAGAACTTTGTTATATTGGCCAGTGTCAGAACTCTTTTAGGGATGTTTGAATGTTGTTGTCAGCCTGTGTTTGTGTTAATGTCTTCCATGTGGTATAAAAGAGAAGAACAAGCTCTTATTATTGCTTTGTGGTATATGATGAATGGTGGTCAACAGATTGTAGGGGGTTTACTTTCTTTCTGTTTCACTTTAATCACTGGTGCCGACTTAAAGAACTGGGAAATCTTATTTTTGACCTATGGTTGTATCACAGTTGTATGGGGGGTTTTCCTTTGGTTTTACACTCCTGATTCTCCTATGCAAGCTAAATGTTGGAGTGAAGAAGACAAAAAGCTTATGGTGGAAAGAATTAGAGCTAACCAAACTGGGCTTCAGAATAGAAAGTTCAAGAAAGCTCATCTTTATGAATCTATGAGAGATCCTCAAACCTATTGTTTCTTTTTCATTCAATTCTTAACTGCTTTGCCAACTTCAGGTTTGGGTGCTTTTGCTAATATCATTATTTCATCATTTGGATTCACAGCTTTACAAACCCAACTTTTGGCTATGGTTTTAGGTGCTTATTTGATTGTATTGCTTTTGACATCGGCTTGGTTAGCTAAACGGTTTAATCAGAATATCTTCTTTATGTTGGCGTATATCATTCCGTCTATTGTGGCTACTGTGATCTTAATGACGTTGACTTATAAGGAATACGATACTGATAGTTATCAATATCGACTCAGAACTGGAGTATTGTTATTCTGTTACTATTTAGCATTATCATTTTGGGGGGTTTCCAATCTTGGTCTTTCATTGATGTCAAAAAACATTGCTGGTCAAAGTAAAAAGAGTATCATCACTACATCTAATTTCATTGGTTGGGCTGTAGGAAACATTTGTGGTCCTCAAGTGTTTAGAGATAAAGAAGCTCCAAGATACTTTACTGCTTTTGGTACTCATCTTGGATGTTATGCTGCTTTAGCCATATTATTGGTATTCATGAGATTTTGGTATGTTAAGGTGAATAGAAGTAAAGATAAATTAATAGCTGAAGGAAAAGCTGAAGCTGATGTTGATTTAAAACATGCATTTGAAGATTTAACTGATATTGAAAATGTTAACTTTAGATATGCTTATTAGGATATATATTTATATATAATTTATGACGTTTGGATTAGAAAATAGACATTGTCTGAATATTGGTAGTGTAGATATCTTTATGTGTTTATCTTTATGTGTTTATGTCTTTATCTCTATATCTCTATATCTCTATATCTCTATATCTCTATATCTCTATATCTCTATATCTCTATATCTCTATATCTCTATATCTCTATATCTCTATATCTCTATATCTCTATATCTCTATATCTCTATATCTCTATATCTCTATATCTCTATATCTTTATCTATACCTTTATATCTTTATCTATACCTTTATATCTACTCTTTTCTCTTTTCTTTTTTTTTTCCATATATTTCTTCATTAAATCAATCCTATATATTCCTATATAATTCCTAATATAATCTTACATAATTACCATGTGTCAATGATAATGTTAATTGAGCATGAATTGGTGGTGGATATTCTCCAGATACATCTTCATTTACCAAATTAGGAAACATTTGTAATAATCTAACAATAGTATAACTTGCTTCAGTTAAAGCAAATTGTTGTCCTAAACAGATTCTTGGACCTCCATTAAATGGTAAATAAGCCCAACCAGGTTTTAAATCTTTATCACCCCATCTTTCTGGTATCCATTCTTTAGCATCTTTACCATAATAATCAGGGTTTCTGTGAGTAGCACTAATTAAATAAGCAACAACACTTCCTTTTTCAATCAAAGAAGGTTGTAATCCATCTTTACCACCACCTCTTGGTAAGGTGGTGTTTTTAGTAGCACATCTAAAGTTAACAGGAACATTAGGATATAATCTTAATGTTTCATTAATAACCCATTTTAAGTATTCACACTTCTTTAATGATTCAAAAGTGATTTCATTTAAATTGGCTTCTTCTCCATTACCAAAATCTCTGTAAACAGCTTCTTTTAACTTAGCAAACACTTCAGGATTTCTGGATAATTCAAAGAATGTCATGGATAATAATCCTGCAGTAGTATCTCTACCAGCAATCATAATATTTAACAATTGATCTCTTAAAATAATAGGATCTCTGGTTTCTTTAACCAATTCATATAAGAAAATATACCCATCAGAAGAAAGCTTTTCAATTTCTTCAGCAGAATAAGATAACGCTTTATCAATATAAAATTGAGCAAATTCATGAACAATCTTATTAGCTTTCCAAAAAGATGGTGGATTAACAAGGAAATATAAGTTTTGACACCAACTTCTAGTAGCACAAGTTTCTTGAGCAATATTAAAGTTTTCAAAGAAATCTCCTGAACCTCTAAAAGTTCCTGGTGGTGGGGTTTCATTAATTGTATCATCCATTAAACCATACAAAGAATGACCAAATAAAAACTCAGTAGCAGTATCAACAGTGTATCTAAAAAAGTATTCTTGAAGATCAAAAGGTTGTCCTTTATGTTTCTTAATTTGTTTAGCCAAATTCTGAACATGATCTTCTAAAGATTGTGTATGAGCCACTTGTTCCCTAGAAAAGTTGGGTCTCAACATACTTCTAGAATGTTTCCAACCTTTACCATCAAGAGTGAAAATCCCATCTCCCAACATGGGTTTAAACTGAGCGTGTCTTAATCCCATGACAAACTCATTAAATTGAGTAGCCAAGATAGCTTTAATGTTCTCAGGATCACTAGTAACATAGATAGTATGACCAATGTTAGCTCTCCAAGTAAGACCATAATCTTCAAAAAACCCTAAAACCATAGCCAAAATTCTTCCCTGACTCTTAGCAATCAACATACCAAAGGGTTCCCGACTAAAGAATGGATATGATCCTGGTAACATCTTGGGTAATTCAGCGTGTAATTTCCTCAGCAAATACATCACTTTAATCTTCCAGTACACCAAATATACAATATAAAGGCCAATTAACCCATAAAGCTTCTGTAAAGTGGAATATTCATTCCATAAGTTACGTAAATTCTCTAATTCGTCTTTAATCATAGTGTAATTAATACAATTAATAACAACCGTTATAAAAACGGTGTATATTAAATGGTTTAAATAAAGAAATTATTAAAGCATGTGAGAATTTAGGGAAATTTTTCATGTGCGGACAGAAACTCCGCAATGGACCCAAAAATTGTTGGTTTGGAACAATTCGCAGGCGAAACTCCGGATCGATGGGGGTGGGGAAGCTGTGCGACAGGTAATATGGAGAGGTCGAGAACTGCAATGTTGCTATAGTGTAGGGGTAAAAGAGTATTTGGAAGGCGGTTACACAAAGGGGAGGGATAGATGTTACACAAAAGGGGAGGGATAGAAGTGGTAGATTACATTACACAAAGGGGGAGGGATAGAAGTGATAACACTGATAGATCTCATTACACAAAGGGAGATAAGGTGATAGATCAGATTATTGGGGTATATAAAGGGGAGAGTTGCACTTTTTTTTTTCTGTGTTTTTTTTGCTGTGTTATAATTGGGAGAAGTAGTACTAGAGAAGTAGTACTGGAGAAGTAGTACTGGAGAAGCACTTTAGAACATTTAGGGTTATTTTATGTTGGTCTTCTCTATGATGTGTTACTTGTTTTATTGGAGCTATGTGAGTGATAACTGTATGTTAATTGGTAGACAATCGATTGATTATATTAACTGATTGATTATATTAACTGATTGATCATATTTTCTGATTGATAATATTAACTGGTTGATTATATTATCTGATTGATAATATTAACTGGTTGATTATATTATCTGATTGATAATATTAACTGATTAATTATATTATCTGATTGATCATATTAACTGATTAATTATATTATCTGATTGATAATATTAACTGATTAATTATAATATCTAATTAATCACATTATCTGATTGATCATATTGTCTGATTTTCATTTTGTCGCTTCCCCTTTCATATTATCTCCTTCCAACTCCCTACATCCTTCTAACAGTACCGCTCGTCTGTGCACCTCGTATTTTTACGTCAATGCGAGATAAATTTTTTACATCATAAAATTTTTACGTCAATCCCTTTCCACTATAAATACCAAACGGGTCCCAAATTTCCCAAACAAATCCAAAAATTCTCAATGAGATCCTTTTCCTTTTTATACTTTTGTATTTTCTTTTTTACCAAGTCTTTGGCTGAAACAAGTAAACCTTTTCAAGTCCCTTTTGAATACAAAAGGGGTTCTTACCTTGTTGATGTTAATGTTGGGTCCAACACTGACAATGCTTCTTTGAGATTATTGACCGAGTCTGATACTTCTATGGTTATAAGCAATGATGCTCGGTGTAGAAATAATTTTCCCAAAGACTATCAGGATCAAGTTAAGGACCTTTGTAAACACTTAGGTACGTTTAATGTTGATGCTTCCACTACTTCATCCCTTATACGTTATGTTGATAATATTAAAGGGTTAGGTTATGATATTAACATGTTCGGTTTTTCTCTGGGGGATTTAGTTCAAGACACTTTTGAAATTGGTGGTAATTCCGTTGTCGATTTTCCTTTTTATGTTGTCAATGATACCCAATTGAAAACGGGGCTGTTAGGCCTAGGATTTGGTAATCATTCTATTGTGAATGCTATGAAAAATCAGGGAATTATCGACAATGCCATTTTCTCTATGTCTTCCAACGGTGATGATGGATACTTGGAATTTGGGAACTATGATGATTCTTACGACTTAAAATCATTTTCGGTTAAAGACGGTAAATTTCTGTTGCCTTTGGAAACAATTGAAGTCGATGGTGTCCCTGTTGAGGTGAAAAAAGATGTTAACTTGGATATTACTTCCAGAAAATCTACTTTACCTACAGGTTTATTTCATCAGATTATCAAGAGATTAAATGAAACCATTGGAATTGACCGCTATAATGGTGCCGTTCGTATTCCTTGTGAACATACTGATATCGAAATCAATTTTAATTTCCCTGGTGCTTCTTTCAATGTTCCTTTGAATAGTCTTTTAAGAAAGAATAGAGACGGAAACTGTTCTCTTTCCTTTTATCCTACTTCTAGTGTCTTAAATTTCGGTCATGACATTCTATCTCATGCCTATCTTGTTTTTGACATGGAAGAAGAAGAAATTTCCATTGCTGGAAAGAATTCAGGACAGCGTGTATTGAGTACTGAATCATCTGGATCAACCACAGCTAAATCCAATAAAGGTCCTAAATCTACAGCTACTAAACCCTCAAGCCCATCGGGTCCCGGCTTTAATTTTATCCTCAATTCATTCTTCACATTGATTGGTTTACACCGTTCTACATAAAAGTATATTTTACAATAAAAGAACTTCTTGAAATATCTTTAGATTTCACGAGAAAACTCCCATGTGATGTTGATAACTATTTCAAGGTCTTCTACTACTACATTTAAAGGTGTTCTTCTTCCATATCTACTACAACCACAATCATATGTTCTCAATGAATGATGAATTCGCAATAATTCCGCTCGTCTAAAGTTGGTGACAGGATGCATTTCATAGTTTACGAAGGAAAAATACGAGTGAAAATTTTCGCTCAAAATTTCTCCACTATAAATATTTAAACTCAAAAGAAAACTCACAAGAAAACTCCCAAAAGAAACTAAAGCCGTAAAATGAAATCTTTTTTCTTTTTGTGGTTGATTTTTACTTTAACAAAGGTTCTGGCAGAAAGAAGTGAAGGAATCCAAATCCCTTTTGAATACAATAATGGTTCTTACGTTACTGATGTATATCTTGGATCCAACAATACTAAAGTATCTTTGGTACCCGATATTACTCATAACACCACATATGTAATGAATAAAGATGTTGTGTGTAGTATTTACGGTGTTGCTGATGATTATTGTATACGGTTTGGTGTTTTTGATGTTGATGCTTCAACTAGTTCATCTCAATTAGGTCGATATATTTCTTATTGGCCAAATGTTTATATGCATGGAGAATGGGTCGAAGATACTTTTGAAATCGGAGGTGAACTGATCAAAGACTATTCTTTTGCTGTTGTTAACGATACTGGTGTTGGTCCGGGAGGCTTAGGTCTTGGCCTTGGGGATTTCTCTCTTGGTGCTGTTATGAAAGATCTAGGCATTATTGAGAAAAATATTGTTGCCATTACTTCAGATGGTATTAATGGGTACTTAGAATTAGGAAACTACGATGATTCTTACGATTTCAAGACATATCCTGCTAAAAATGGCACTTTTAAGTTGCCCTTGACAACAATTGACGTGGATGGTGAAACTGTTGATATGGAAATAGAAGTATTATTGGATATTGGAACAAAGGAATCTAAGTTGCCGTCGTCTATATTTGCTGAGGTCTTGCTGAACTTGGATGGTTACATTAACTTTGATTATGAAGATGACCTTCGGATTGTAATCTTTTCATGTGAACAACCAGAATTCGACATTAAATTCGATTTTGATGGTGTTACTTTGGATGTTCCTTTTCATAGTGTTGTTATGAACACTACCGATGGGAAGTGTTCTGTTGAGTTTTTACCTGATGATACTCCTTCTTTTGGACAAGGCATTTTAAGTTATGGTTACTTTGTGTTTGATTTGGAGAAGGAAGAAGTTTATGTAGCAGCTAAGGATTTAGAAGGTGGATTGAGTATTGAATCGAATACTGAATCGCGTACTGAATCGAGTACTGAATCGAGTTCTGAATCGAGTTCTGAATCAACTGATGAATCTAATGAATCTAATGAATCCGAATCTGAATCCGAATCGACTGAGTCTGAATCTACCGAATCTGAATCTTCTTCAACATCCTCAAACCTCAGCTCTAAACTCATTCCCAGCTCATTCTTTACATTGATTGGTTTACTCATTTCTATTTAAAAGGTATATTTTGCATTCCTGAAAACTGCACATTTGATATTTTTGATACTTAATTTGACTTTGACACTTAGCACTCGAGACATGTTTTAATTAATTGTGTTTGATAACGCTCATCTAAAACAGGTAATTAGCTGCATTTCGTATTTTTCCGTCGTAAAATGCGAATGAAAATTTTTGCTAAACGGCATTTCAAAACTATAAATACTTCAAAGAATTCGCCAAAAAAAATGCCAAAAGAAACAAAAATTACACAATGAATTTTTTCTTTGTGTGTTTTTTGATTTTCTTTCTTACAAAAACATTAGCCGAAACAAGTAAAGGATTCCGAATCCCTTTTGAATATAATAATGGTTCTTACATTGCTGAAGCAAATGTTGGTTCCAATGCTGAAAATGTTTCTTTACAAATCTCCGCTGGTTCTTCTACATCTATTGTTTTAACCCCAGATGCTAAATGTAGATATGAAATGGGTGAAAAAGTACCAGAAATGCTTGAAGACGCTTGTAAAAAATTAGGTACATTTGATGTTGATGCTTCAACTACTGCAGTTCATATACGTGATATTGATACTTATTTGGTGCTGTTTTCTGTTGTGGGGGAATTGGTTCAAGATTCTTTCGGAATTGGTGGAGAATGGGTTGATAACTTTCCTTTTTATGTTACCAATGACACCGAATTGCGGTCGGGTGTATTAGCTCTTGGAGTTGGCGATGACTCTATTGTTATTGCTATGAAAAATCAGACCATTATTGACAAGGCCATTTTCTCCATGCATTCTAATGGTTATTATGGATACTTGGAATTTGGAACTTATGATGATTCCTATGATTTGAAGACATTTCCAGTTCACGATGGGCTTTTTAAGGTCCCCATGGAATCAATTGAAGTGGACGAGGATTCTGTTGACACTAAACTCAATGCTACTTTGGATACGTCTTTATATAATTCCTACTTTCCTTCGTATATTATTGAAGAGATTTTCGGTATCTTGAATGAGACTCTTGATGTTGAAGATAATAAGTATGGAAGTTTTAAGTTTCCTTGTCAACGAACTGACATGGAATTGAAATTCAATTTTGATGGACTTAGTCTCAATGTTCCGTTCAATGATCTTTTAACACATACCCTCGACGGTAACTGTTCTTTATCCTTTATAGAAGGTCCTGAAGAATACGCAGTAATCGGTCAAAATCTTTTAAGTCATTCCTATGTGGTATTTGACTTGGAGGAAGAAGAGGTTTCCATTGCAGCCAGGGATTTCAGAAACAGTTCTTCAAGTAGTGAGTCAAGTAGTGAGTCAAGCACTGATTCTAATGAATCCACTCAATCGGAATCTTCAAATGAATCTTCTGATTCCAGTGAATCGTCTACGTCAACATCTACATCATCCTCAAACCCCAGCTCTAAGCTCATTCCCAGTTCATTCTTTGTATTGATTGGTTTATTCATTTCTATATAGAAGTATATTTTGCATTCTTGAAGAGTACATTTTGCATTTCTGAAAAAACACATTTGATAACTTTGACTCTATTCTGACTTTGACTCTTGTGACTTTTACACTTAACACTCGTGTCACTTTATCACATATCACTTTGCTCTTGAATATTTCAATGATGTCAGAGTTATTTTCCTAATGAATTGTGATTACAATAATTCCGCTCGTCTAAAACCGGTAATTGGCTGCATTTCGTATTTTGAGATACGAGTGAAAAAAATTTTCTTTTACACTGAACGGCATTTCAAAAGTATAAATACTTCAAGAAACCGCCAAAAAAATGCAAAAAGAACCAAAAATTAAAAAATCAAAAATTACACAATGAATTATTTTTCATTTTTGTCCTTTTTGTTTTTCTTTTTCACAAAGACATTGGCTGAAACAAGTAAAGGATTCCGGATCCCTTTTGAATACATAAATGGTTCTTATGTTGCTGATGTAAATGTTGGATCCAACGCTGATAATGTTTCTTTACAAATTTTCGCCGATTCTGCCACATCTGTTGTATTAGCTTCGGATGTTGAATGTAGACATGACTCGTATGAAGTCATACCAGAACTATTTAAAGACAGTTGTAAAAGAATGGGTACATTTGATGTTGATGCTTCAACTACTGCAGTTCATATACGTGATATTGATACTATTCAGATGCTTATTGTTGCTCTGGGGGAATTGGTTCAAGATTCTTTTGCACTTGGTGGAGAATGGGTTGATAACCTTCCTTTGTATGTTCTCAATAAGACCGAATTACAGTCCGGTTTATTAGCCCTTGGAATTGGAAATGATTCTATTGTTACTGCTATGAAACGTCAGGGGGTTATTGATAAGGCCATTTTCTCGATGTCTTCTGACAGTACTGAAGGATATTTAGAATTTGGATCCTATGATGAATCCTATGATTTGAAGACATTCCCTGTTTATGATGAGACTTTTATGGTTCCTATGGAATCAATTGAAGTGGACAATAATTCTTTTGATACTAAATTCAATGCTAGTTTGGATGTTATGACATATGCATCTTCTTTTCCTTCACATGTTTTTGAAGAGATTTTCAAGAACTTGAATGAAACTCTTGATATTGATAATGTCTATGGAGTTCGCCAATTTCCTTGTCAACAAACTGATATCGAATTGAAATTCAATTTGGATGGGCTTAGTCTCAATGTACCTTTGGATAATGTTGTAAAAAAAACCTTAGACGGTAACTGTACTTTAACCTTTCGTCTTGGTGCTATAGATTTCATGATATTTAGTCAAGATATTTTAAGTCATGCCTATGTTGTATTTGACTTAGAGGAGGAAGAAGTTTCCATTGCAGCCAGGGATTTTACAAACAGTTCCTCGAGTAGTGGATCAAGTAGTGGATCAAGTAGTGGATCAAGTAGTGGATCAAGTAGTGGATCAAGTAGTGGATCAAGTAGTGGATCAAGTAGTGGATCAAGTAGTGGATCAAGTATTGAGTCAAGTATTGAGTCAAGTACTGAGTCTAATGAATCTACTCAATCGGACTCTGAATCTACTCAGTCGGAATCTTCAAATGAATCTTCTGATTCCAGTGAATCGTCTACGTCGACATCTACATCCTCATCCTCAAATACCAGCTTTAAAGTCATTCCTAGTTCATTCTTTGTATTGATTGGTTTACTCATTTCTATATAAAAGTATATTTTGCATTTCTGAAAAGTACATTTTGCATTCCTAAAAACTACATCTTTGATGACATTGACTCCATTCTGATTTTGACTCTATTTTGCCTTTAACACTCAACACTTGTGACCTTTTCTAATGAATTGAAATAATTCCGCTCGTCTAAAACCGGCAATTGGCTGCATTTCGTATTTTGAAATACGAGTGAAAAATTTTTCTTTTGCGCTAAACGGCATTTCTCCACTATAAATACTTCAAGAAACCACCAAAAAAAAAATGTCAAAAGAACCAAAAATTAAACAATCAGAAATTTCACAATGAAATATTTTTTCTTTTTGTCCTTTTTGATTTTCTTTTTCACAAAGACATTGGCCGAAACCTCAAAAGGAATCCAGGTTCCTCTTAATTTTACTTCAGATACTTGGTTGGCTGATATAAATGTTGGATCCAATAATGAAGTTAATTCTTTGATGATCGATCTTTCTTCTAATACCACATTTGTTATGGGTACTGATGCTTTGTGTAATCCTGATCTTTCAGATGAGTTTAATTGGAATGAATCCTGTCAGTTTCGTGGTACTTATGATATAAATGATTCAACTAGTTCAACCGAATTGAATTCCTTTAGTGACAAATATAGAAGTGCTCGTATTAATGGGGAACGGGTAAAAGATACTATTGAAATAGGGGGTGAAGTTATTGAAGATTATTCTTTTAATGTTCTTAATGATACCGACCTTGTTCAGGGTATTCTAGGCATTGGCCTTGGAGAGTTCTCCATTGCTAATGTCATGAAAGATAAGGGGATTATTGACAAGGCGATTTTTTCATTAAGTTCATCTGATAGTAGTGGGTTGTTAGAATTTGGAAATTATGATGATTCTTATGATTTCAAGACATTTCCGGTTAAAAACAATAGTTTTGTGTTACCTTTGGAAACCATTTCCTTGCCTGATGAAAGTTTTAACATGGAAATGGATGTTTATTTGGATGTTGGGGAGATTCATTCTATTTTGCCATCAATTATGTATGATAGTATTCTGCTGATATTGCAAGGCGACGTTTCAAATTATCTGTTACCATACTCAGACCAGTCCCATGAAACCCATGTGTTAGAATTTTCTTGTGATCAACCTGAATTTGATATCGAATTCGAAATTGGTGGTTTAGCTATTGATGTTCCTTTGTCAACTTTTGTGACTAACTTAACTACCTTTTGTAGTCTACACTTTCATTCTCAGGAGGATTTTTATATAGGACAATCCTTTTTACGTCATACTTACCTTGTATTTGATTTGGAGCAGGAAGAGGTATCTATGGCAATCAAGGATTCAGGAAGTGGTGAAACCAATACTGAGTCGAATGAATCTGAGTCGAATGGATCGGAATCTACTGAATCTGACTCTTCTACATCTGACTCTACTGAATCTGACTCTTCTACATCTGACTCTTCTTCATCTGATTCAACTTCATCTGATTCAACTTCATCCAGTCCCAGCTCTAAGCTCATTCCCAGTTCATTCCTTATATTGATTAGTATACTTCTCTCTTTATAAAGTATTGCATAACTCCATAGATTTTAAATACACAACATTAGTTAAAATAGTTGTAGAATATTCTTTTTGCAGCCATTCTCACTGCGAATTGATAAACTATAGAAGAGGTGATGTAACGTTATAGAGCTATTAGGAATATGAATTTGAGTGTAAGCTTTATTGGACTTATAAAGTCATATGCTAAGCAATTAGTTCTATGATTACGAACTGCAATTTCAATTTCAATGTTAAAGCCGTTATTATAATCTATTCATGTGAAAAATATACTCACAAAGTCTAATTCGGGGTTTTTGTGCACATAACCACAAATACAACAACCACAACCACAAACACCACAACCACAAATACACAACCACAAATTCACAACCACAAATTCACAACCACAAATTCACAACCACAAATTCACAACCACAAATTCACAACCACAAATTCACAACCACAAACGCTCTAAAAGAGGAGTAATCTTCCTAAATGGGTAACTGTTTATTACTATTTCCTAAAGATACAATTTAGAATACTCCACTAAAGCCATAATGGCCATGGCTTGTCCATACGGCATAGAAGTCAATGGAATATCCTTATAGAATTGCATAGTATCACCCATTCCTGTACCAAAAGAAGTGTTGAGTAATTCACCACGTTCATCTATTTGTCCCATAACACCTTTAATAGCTTTGATAGCAGTTTCTTTATAACATTCTTTTAAGTACTTCTTTCTCACTGCCTTCAATAACCCATAAGCGAACCCAGCAGCAGCAGAAGATTCAAGATAAGATGAAGGATCGTCTAATAAAGTATGCCATAAACCACTTTCATCTTGTAATTTAACCAATTGTTGAGCTTGAGCATCAAGAGTTTCAATTAAAAATTCTCTTAAATAGTCTCCTGGTTGTAAATTCAACAACTCAATGAATTCAGGAATAACAATAGTAATCCAAGAATTACCTCTAGCCCAAAAGGCACCAGCAAAATGATGATTCCCGTCAAAGGTAAACCCATGGTACCATAATCCAGTTCTAGCATCGCTGAGGTACTTCACATGCAAAAGCATCTGCTTTTTGGCCTCTTCCACGTACTGAGGTCTATCAAATAAAAGCCCAATTTTAGCCAATGGCATCACCGTCATCATAAGAGTATCATCCCACATTTGCTGGTAATTATCCGTCAAATAAGTGGCATGTTGAAACCCACCACATTCAGTCTTGGGGAGGTCGTGCATGGCCCATTCGGCCCACGCGTCCAAATAGGGCCGATAAATGTGATTCCCGTGGCGCTCGTAGACGTAAGCTAGCGAGAGAAATACCGCCATGGTGTTAATGTTCTTGGACGTACTTCCGTCCGGGCCAAACATTTGGGCCGCGAACCATTTTTCAATGTGGCCCAATACTTCAGGATTATTAGTGAGCTCGTAGTAATGCCACATTCCGTAGAGACCAATTCCATGGGTCCATTCCCACCCGGTGATCCACCCTTTAGTATCAATGATCCGACCATCAGGGATTTCCATAAGAAACCGGCCGGTGGTGTCCTTAATATGGACCAAATTATCTATCAAACGGTTGATTAAACCATCAACATCTTTCGACTTTATACCAAACAATTGATTAGGCATTTTTGTGGATAATGATGGAAATCTGGGGTTTATATTTCCCCTCGGGAGAAGAGAACCCGCGACGGGTGGGGGTTCCGCAGAGAGTAGGTGGGGTGGGGGGCAGGAGTGATCTCGGGTGAATGATGCGCCGAGGAGATCCTGAAGTATAAAATGGCTTTTGGCGCCAAATGATAACTTTGTTATCTAATGACTATGTTACCTAAACCTGGGGTGTACACGCCCGTGCCTACGTTCTTCAAAAAAGACTTACATACTATTGATTTTGACGCCCAAGTGGCCCACGCCAAGTTCTTGTACGACAATGGCATTGCTGGGATCACGTTATTGGGGTCCACTGGGGAAAATGCCCATTTGACCCGTTCTGAACGGAGTCAGTTGGTGGAAGCAATTAGTAAAGGGGTTAAAGGGTTCCCTATTTTAGCGGGAATTGCCCAAAACTGTTTGCAAGAGACCATGGACGAAATTACCGCCGTGGCTGCCGCGGGAGCTTCGTTCGCATTGGTGTTACCATCGAGCTATTTTGGGCCCGCCATTACCCAGGCCGGGCTTGAGGAATGGTACACTGAAGTGGCTGATAAGTCGCCTATTCCAGTGATGATTTATGTGTATCCTGGTGTAACCAATGGAACCAACATTGCCCCAGCCACTATTAAGGCATTATCCAAACACAAAAACATTGTGGGGATCAAGTTCTCTCATGCTGACGTCACTAGTTATAGTGAAGTTGGACTTGATGAAGAAGTTAAGGACTTTGTGAGCTTTACTGGATTAGGACATTTATTGTTACCGGCGCTTAGTGTTGGATTTAAGGGAACTGTTGATGCTATTAGTGGAGCGTTTCCTAAGATATATACGAAGTTAATGCAGAGTTATGAAAAGGGAGATTTGGAGACGGCTAAGAAACTTCAACTTACTATTATTAGAGGAGAGAAGGTTGTAGGACAATTTGGAGTGATTGGGATTAAGAGGATTATTCATGAAGCTACAGGATTTGGAGAGACTTATTTGGGGAGAATGCCTTTGAATAAGGACACTACCCAGGGATATGAACAATTGGAAGGGTTTATTAAGGAGATTACTAGTGTTGAGGGGGGTGTTAGTTTGTGAGGAGGTTGTAGTAAGATATATAGAGAATATAAGTAATGAGAAGTTGTGGGTGTAGGTCTTGGGTTCGGGTTCGGGTCCAATGAGGTCCTGTCTGGGTCCTTTGAGGTCCTGTCTGGGTCCTCTGGGTCCTCTCTGGGTCCTCTCTGGGTCCTCTCTGGGTCCTCTCTGGGTCCTCTCTGGGTCCTCTCTGGGTCCTCTCTGGGCCCTCTCTGGGTCCCAGCTCCTGTCTCTGCTCTAGAACCTAGGACCTTCATCCCAGCTCCCATATCCTTTCCTACACCCCCTCATACTACCTGATATACATTCAATAAATACTCTATCTACTCCTCAGTAAACTCCGGCAAATACAACGGCTCATATACCATATTAGGCGTGTTCGCAAACACTCCCGGTTGAGCATGCAATAACTCAGGTCCTAATTCACTCACTTTTGTCACCCCTAAAAGCTTCATATCTCGAGATATTTCATCCTTCAACAACTTACACGCCTTAATAACTCCATTCTCTCCATAACCCGAATTGGCATACAAGAAAGGCCGCCCTAAACCGACCCCTTTTGCTCCCAAACAAAGCGCCTTAAGAACATCACTTCCTCTTCTAATTCCTCCATCAATATAAACCTCAATTTTATCGTCAAGATTACGTTCTCTAAGCGCCGGCATTACTTCGGCTAATACTTCTACCGGGGGCCGAGCGTAGTCCAATTGTCTACCACCATGATTAGATAATACCACGGCGTCCGCGTTATTTTCTACGGCCAAAATCACATCTTCAACTCTTTGTACACCTTTGACCACAATTGGAATGGAAGAATGTTGTTTAAACGTCTTAATGTCGGCCCATTTGAGTCTAATTTTATCGTACGAGAGAATGAAATCATTACTATCTTTTAGGTCCAAATCAATGGCGTCTAAATCCTCGGGGTCGGCGGCTATTTTGTACCGGAGGTCTTTTTCTCTGCGCCCAAATAGCGGTGTGTCCACAGTCACAAAAATGGCCTTAATGCCTTTGTCAATACAATGATCAATGGTGGCTAAACTTTGGTTCCGGTCGGGTTTGACGTAGAGTTGGAACCATTTAGGTCCATCACTGGCGTCCACAATGTCGTCCATGGGGTAAGAAGCGGCGGAAGAGATCATTTGAATGATATTCTCCTCAAAGCACCCACGGGCAATAGATAATTCTCCGTCCGGGTGTCCCAACAGAGCCAGGGCCGCGGCCGAGCAGTAGAACGGCGCCGCGGTAGGAATGCCTAACATCGTAGTAGTAATATCAACATCATCGACATCCACCAATACCTTCGGCTTAAAGAAAAACCGACCGAACCCCAAATTATTTTCTCGTACCGTAACCTCATCATCACTACCACCAGAATAGTACGCCCACGCGTGAACGGGCAAGATTTTATGGGCCACGTATTCAAATTCACTCAAGTTAAGAATAGTCATTAGCGGTGGGCGGCGGGAGCGCATTTCCTGACTACGGCGTTCTTCTGCCTCCATTGGGTCCTCAGTTTGGTCCAATTCTCCGTCCAATTCGCCCAAATATGCGCCTTCTGGAAGCATGGCTTCAAGGGTTCCTGGTTGATGGATTTTTTTAAAGAGAAACGTGGCGTCTTTACCGGCGTATTTCATAATTACTGACGCCCCTCCGGGATGCATATTGATGAATTCGGTAAGATCATAAACTTTTCCGTCGATAACGACCCAAATACCTCGTTCTATGGAGTTGTGGTTAGGGACTTCGGCGGCGGAAATCTTTTGGTCGAGACGCATGGCGGGGGAGCCAGTCACAGTGGGTCCGGCGACCCCGTACCATAATAAACCAGCGGTTATTCCTAGACCCATTGAGGTCCTGGTCTGGGTCCGGGTCCAGGTCCTTTGGGACCCGGTCCAGGTCCTTTGGGACCTGGTCCTGGTGCCTGTAGTAAAGGACCTATTTTGGGTTCTGGTCCCTCTTTCAAAGGTCCTGGCCGAGCCAACGGCTCTACCGCCAACTCTATCACCTACTCTATTCCAAATTCCTCTCATTGTTGATTATTAAGCCGTCAACGTCGAAATATATACAACAGATCTCGGGCCAATAATAGGCCGCGATCGCGTGCCCCGCGTCACGTGCCCCCTTTTTTACCCCACACCCCGCCAGATCTCGTCGGCGCATTATTCCCCATGATTCATCTCCCATCACCAATGGATGGTTTAATTTCTGTTAAGGCATCGCCTTCGAGACTGGCGGTAACGTCACCACATTCTGGCGGTAAAATGTCCAAGATCTCCAAATCTTGTGATCATTGTAAACTGAAGAAAATCAAATGTGATCAGAATAAACCTTCGTGTGATAACTGTCTCCGGTACCGGGAACAATGTGTGTATAGTGTGATGAAGAAGCCCGGACTTAAGTCGGGATACGGTCAGCAAGTGTTTGAGAAGATACAGGAGCTTGATTTGTTGTTGGAACAGAATAAGAGTCAACGGAATACGGAGGCTGATGGTTTAAGGGAGAAGCTTCGGGTGTTGGAGGATAAGTTTAGTGTGTTGGAGAGACGGTATAGTGCGCCGGGTGGAGGTCTAGGTTCTGGGACCTTAGGTTCTGGGACCTTAGGTTCTGGGACCTTAGGTTCTGGGACCTTGGGTTCTGGGACCTCGAGTCTAGGTCCTGGGACCTTAGGTCCTGGCTCCTTAGGTCCCACCTTCCAGGACCTCTCCCCTATGCCCCCACCTCCATTGGCCGCGTCCATTCTGAACGCCCCTACCGCCGCTCCTACCGCCACACCTACCGCCGCTGCCACCGCCGCTCCCGCCCAACACCCTCTCCCTACGCCCCAAATCCCCCAAAACCTGCCCCAAATCATCGATATTTACTTCGAATGCATTCACCCTTTATTCCCCATTCTTCATCCCGTGGCAGAAGCTAAAATCCTCAGAAACCTCGACCCAAATAATCCCGTGTTTCTCGCCGTTTTGGCCACAACCGTCCGCTACGGCGTGCCAGGCATCGCCCCGGACGTGGCCGAAAACTACTTCTCCGCCTACAAATCCAAAATCATCGCCCAATGCTTCGCCGTAAAATCTATCTCCGACCTAAAAGCTATCGCCCTCCTCGCCTTCGCCTGCTATAGCCACAGCAACGACCACGAAGCCTGGAGTTTAATCTCCTTAGCCGCCGGCGGTTGCCTCCACCTCGGCCTAAATAAAGACGCTGATGATGCTAGCCAGTACGGCGCCAGCCCGCGCGACACCGACCTAGACTCCGACCTAAACCACAACGACCTAAACCACAACGACCCCGACCTAGACCACGACGACCCACTTCGACCCACTTCCGTACCAGACGACTACGACCTCTGGGCCCATTCAGAAGGCCTTCGCTGCCTCGTTTGGGAAATTTATATCTTGGATAAACTCAGTAGTATTGGAGGTTACTTCCCCAGTAAACTTCCTAAAAAGGAAGTCAAGTGTTTGCTTCCTATTAACATTGAATTTTGGCATTTTAAACACCTTTTCAATAAAGAAATGATCGAATCCGGTCAAAGAAGACGTCTTAATGATACTATTATTAGAAAACCTGGTGATTATAACCTTTATGGAAGTAATTGTTACATCATAGAAGCTTTAGATCTTATGGGAGAAATCCAAAAGTTTGCTAAATATCCTATTGTTATAAAGGATATGAAGAGTGTATTGTCATGGCAATTGAGTTGTTATGAAGTAGAAAGTAATATTAATACTTGGAAAGAAAGTTTACCCGAGTCCACGGTTCGATTCCTTGATAGTGATAGTATTACTAGTGCTAATTTTGCTGTAAAAGACATTATACTTCATTGTTTGTACCATACAATGATTATAAGACTTCATTCTACAGGAGCTTTTCCTTATTTCCAGGATAAATATTTAGTATCATCACAATCATCACGATCTAAATGTCTTAAACTGTCAAATCTTATCTTAGAAATCTCCAAAAGTTTACCCGGAGTGTTTCGACTTGATGCCGAATCAACATATCAACGTTTAGGACCTTATTATGCATTTGCAGTTTGGGTTAGTGGAAGAGTTATATTAGTGAATTGTCTTCATTCAGAAGGACAATTGGGAGAAGATTTTGATTATTGTATAACATTATTACGACAAATAGGAAGTAAATGGCCTTGTGCTATGAAATTTGCTGATATTTTGGAGTTTTTTAAAGATGATACTTTAACTGTTGATAGTGTTAGTAATGATGGAGGACTTGGAGATGATTATGGATCTAATTCTGACTTTCAATCGAGTTATAATGAAGATACAAAGCTTATATCGGATATGAGATTGAATGCAAGTTCATTGGATAGTTTGTTGTCGAAGAAGGTTGCAAGGTATAAGAATGCTAAAGGAAGTATAGATGATCTTAGTATATTTGATTGGTTTAAGTTACCACAGATGACGGAGGAGATAATTGATTATTGAGTAGAAGAAGAGAAGGTAATGAATAGGGAGAGTATTGAATAAAGGATAAAGAGACTATTGAAAAGAGAGACTATTGAATAGAGAGACTATTGAAAAGACTATTGAATAGATAATCTATTCAATAAAGGTTTTATTAAAGAGTCTAAAGAATATTCTAAAGAATAACCTATTGAAGATTCTATTGAATAGAGATATTGAAGAGTATTGAAGGTTCTATTGAATAGAGATATTCAAGAGTTTATTCAATAAAGAATCTCTTTAATAAAGAAGCTATAAGATTCTAGAATGTATTGAAGATTCTATTGAATGATTTATTGAATGATTTATTGAATGATTTATTGAATAATTTATTGAATGACTTCTTCAATAACTTCAATAACTTCTTCAATAACTTCTTCAATAACTTCAATAACTTCTTCAATAACTTCAATAACTTCTTCAATAATCTACTTCTTAATTCATAGTTTATATTCAATATGGTTTAATATTAATCAATATCTATATTAATGGTTTTTTATTTAATACCTTTTAATATCGTTGAATATTAATATCGTTGAATATCGTTGAATATCTCGTTGAATATCTTCAATATCTTTCAACATCTTTCAACATCTTTCAACATCTTTCAACATCTTTCAAATACTTCAATGTTTCAACATCTTCTCTTTCAATGGTTTTCTATTACTTCCTATTCATATCTATTGAATATTCAATGTTAATGTCTACAATGAATATTCAATACAATATCTATTAGAGACTTAAGATTGTTTAATGTTTAATCAATACTGCAATGTTTTAATCAATACTGCAATGTTTTAATCAAAACTGTTGAATCAATACTTCAATGTTTCATCCTTTATTAAACCTTTATTCAATACTCTAATGTTTCAATTTCAATATCTATACAAAGTAATCAACTTTTCTTCATTATTACTTTAATCAGTATCAAATTTGTATTTATTATTATTGATTTATTTAATATTGTAATACTTTACATTGTAATACTCTTCAATACTTTCATTCTTTATCAAAAACTATTGAAGTGATAATTGTTTAATTATTAATAACATCTTTATTAGATAATATCAACATTTATTGAACAACCATTGAACAACTAAACATCTATTGAACTTCAATTGAACTTCAATTGAACTTTCACTATATTCACTATTTATTCATCTTCTCTTGTTCCTAAATCTTGATATTCTTTACTGTTGTAAAACTCTTCAGTAACTGTTCAATAATCATATTAATTGTTTCATTATTTAACATTTAGTAAGATCTTAGATAATGTATTGGATATTATAATAAATGACAATGTCAGTATCAACTTCAGTATGAATATCAATGTCAGTATCAACTTCAGTATCAATGTCAGTATCAACTTCAGTATCAATGTCAGTATCAACTTCAGTATCAATGTCAGTATCAACTTCAGTATCAATGTCAGTATCAACTTCAGTATGAATATCAATGTCAGTATCAATTTCAGTATCAACTTCAGTATCAATGTCAATATCAATATCAATATCAATATCAATATCAATATCAACTTGTTATATTCAATATATTCAACATCATCTTCAACATCATCTTCATCTTCATGTTATATTCAATATATATTCAGTACTTATTCACTTATTCAATATTCAACACTTATTCAATATATATTCAGTACTTATTCAATATTAAAGTCACTTCATCTTTAAAGTTACTTTATCCTTAAAGTTACTTCATCATTAAAGTCACTTATCTTTAAACTCCTTCAATACTAAAGTCACTCTTGAATTTCATCATTAAAGTAACTCCTTCATTAAACTCCTTCAATACTAAAGTCACTCTTGAATTACTTCTCCTTCTCCTTAAATCCCATCTTCACTCCCATCACACTTAATCTCCTTCATACTAAGCTTAGGATTCAATGTCAACCCAAACCCTGGTTTATCTAAAACACTCGTATCAAGATATCCCTTTGTTGGCACCGGTTCATCAGTAAAAAGATTACCAAAAACAGGTAAAACTGACTTAGAATCAGCAGAATTAGCTAAATATTCATGAAATGGTGTATTTGGTTGTGAAATCACAAAATGATACGAATAAGGTCCTGATGCATGTGGAACCACTGGTACATCATAAGCAGCTGCATGATGAGCTACTCTAAGAATCTCTGTTAATCCTCCAACCCACATAATATCAGGTTGTACAATATCAAGATTCCTATCTTCAATAAGCTTTCTAAATCCATATCTAGTATATTCATGTTCTCCAGTAGTCCATTTAACCTTAGGATGAGCTCTCTTTAACAAAGCATAACCTTCTACATCATCAGGATGAAGAGTTTCTTCAAACCAATTGATCTTTAAATGTTCTGTAGCATCAGCTAATTGAATAGCGTATTGAACGTTTAAAGACATGTAACAATCAACCATAATAGGGAATTCAGGTCCTACAGCATCTCTATGACCACTTAAGAATTCTACATTCTTTCTTAAACCTTCAAATCCTTCATCAGGGCCGTATGGTAAAGCGACTTTACCACCCCAAAATCCCATATCTTTGGCGGCTTTAGGATTACATCCGGTACAATAAAAGTCTAATTTGTCTCTTGTAGCACCACCAATCATTTTGTATACGGGTTCATTTCTAATTTTACCTAATAAATCCCATAATGCTAAGTCAATGACGGAGATTACGGCGATAGGTAATCCTTTTCTACCGTAATACATTGAAGCCCGGAACATTTTGTCCCACATGGTGTTAATATTACGAGGATCTTCTCCTTCCATGAATCTCCAGAAATGTTTCTTTACTAACCAACATCCGGGAGGACCTCCGAATCCGGTAGCGAAACCGGTGGTACCATCAGAAGCCACGATTTCTACACAGAAAGATCCTAAAACATTGATTCCCCAACTGGTTCTAGATTGTCTGTAATCAGGGAATTTAGTCATGGGAGTGGAGATTTTGGAGTCGACTAACCAATGGCCTTTGTCGACGTCGTGGTAATCACCACCACTACCTTTTTCGGTAACGATGTAGGTTTTAACGTCTACGATTTTAGGGAATTCTTTTAATGACATAATGGAATTTGTTGTTATGGGAAGAGAAGAGAAGAGGA
>JAJMEC010000137.1:0-34644 GCA_030573955.1 Yamadazyma triangularis | reverse complement strand
CTATTTCTCTCTCTATTTCTCTCTCTATTTCTCTCACTATTTCTCTCACTATTTCTCTCACTATTTCTCTCACTATTTCTCTCACTATTTCTCTCACTATTTCTCTCACTATTTCTCTCACTATTTCTCTCACTATTTCTCTCACTATTTCTCTCACTATTTCTCTCACTATTTCTCTCACTATTTCTCTCACTGTTTCTCACTCCTCACTTCTCACTATTTCTCACTTCTACTCCCTCGCCCATCCACGCCCCGCGATTTGAAGGCAAATTCAACACTCAATCTCAACTTAAACCTATAACTATGGAAACCAACGAATCGGTCTTTTTAGACAAAACAGTCACAGTTTCACCATTGGTGTTATTATCGGTAGTTGATCATTACAACCGAGTAGCAAAAGACTCTAAAAAAAGAGTCGTAGGAGTCATTTTGGGTGACAATTCTTCAGACACTATTAAGGTTACCAATTGTTATGCCATACCATTTGAAGAAGATGAAAAGAACCCTTCAGTATGGTTTTTAGATCATAATTTCATTGAATCTATGGGTGAAATGTATAAGAAAATCAATGCCACAGAAAAATTGATTGGATGGTATCATTCAGGCCCTAAATTGAAGTCGTCAGATTTGAAGATTAATGATGTGTTTAAAAAATACACTCCTAATCCATTATTGGTTATTGTTGATATTCAACCTAGACAAGTGGGGATTCCTACAGATGCTTATTTTGCTGTGGATGATATAAAGAATGATGGATCAGCAGCAGAAAGAACATTTGTTCATGTGCCATCATTGATTGAAGCTGAAGAAGCTGAAGAAATAGGTGTGGAACACTTATTAAGAGATATAAGAGATCAAGCTGCAGGTACATTATCAGTTAAAGTAACTCAAAGTTATCAATCATTATTGGGATTACATCAAAAATTACGTGATATTGCTCTGTATTTGGATAAAGTCTATACTAAGAATTTACCCATAAATCATACTATATTGGGGAAATTACAAAATGTGTTTAATTTGTTACCTAATTTAGCTGCTGATGCTAATATAATTGATGGTTTACATAGTCAATCTCCTAATCAATCTTCTAATCCTTTATCTACGGCATTTACTATCAAGACTAATGATGAATTAATGATGGTTTATATTAGTACTTTGGTTAGAGCTATTATAGCTTTTCATGATTTAATTGAGAATAAGTTGAATAATAAGCAGTTGAATGAGAAGAAGCCGGAAGAGGAGGTGGTAGAATAAGGTTGAATAAGAATGAATAAAGAAGATATAAAGATATAAATAACATATACAGTTTCAAAGAACACAAAATTAAATGTAGATAAATCATTGATCTTTCACTTTCTTATCATTTCTCTACAAGTCCATCAAGATTCCATGGTTTCTATAACTATTTATACCTTTTCTTATTACTAAATATTTCTTTTCTTCTCATTTTCTCACTTTCTCATTGATTTTCTCATTGATTTTCTCACTTTCTCACTGATTTTCTCACTTTTTCATTGATTTTCTCATTGATTTTCTCACTTTTTCACTCTTTCATTCTTTCTTCCACTCAATGCCAAATGATTTCAACACGGCTAAACAATATCTCCCACTTTAATTTCTTCTTTAAAAATACAAAAAAGAACCTTATAATAGATCAAAATTTCATATGCAATCAATTTTTGACACAAAAACTGCGTCTGTTTTTTAACACTTCTCAAGTGAGTAAAAGTTCCAAATCCAATGGTGATAGTTATGCTTTTAATAACGTTGCTTCTAAAGTATTAACGTGTCAAGAACCTGAGACTAAAGTCCCTCATGATAGTCATATTCCTTTTAAGACCACACCAAGAGCTTCATCACCTAAAAATTCTTCCCCAAAAGCTTCACAACCATCATTTTCACCACAATCATTAACTGATTCTCATGAACTTCGTCAGTTGATTAAACCCTATATTAAACTCACAAAACCCAACTTAACTATACTAGTTACACTCAGTTCCATTTGCTCATACGCGTTATCACCTTGTTCGGTATCGTTGCCGGAATTAGGATTTCTAAGCTTAGGAACTATGTTATGTTCAGGAGCCGCCAACGCTATAAATATGGGACGAGAACCCGAATTTGATAAGAAAATGCCTCGTACGGCTAATAGACCTGTTGTCAGGGACATTTTGACCTCGGAACAGGCGTTTAAGTTTGCTGGTCTCACTGGATCTGCCGGTGTAGCTATGTTACTCCTTGGAGTTAATGAAACTGTAGCCCTATTAGGCTTCATCAATATTGTCCTTTATTCTTGGATTTATACGTCATTAAAAAGAATCTCCATCATAAATACTTGGGCAGGAGCTATAGTAGGAGCTATACCTCCATTAATGGGATGGGCAGCTTCAACGACATTAAATCATCCTGGAGCCTGGTGCTTAGCCGGATTGCTTTATGCCTGGCAATTTCCTCATTTCAATGCTCTTTCTCATAATGTGGCTGAACAGTATAAAAGTGCCGGATATGTAATGACGGCTGCAGAAAACCCCAAGTTGAATGCTCGAGTATCGTTACGGTATTCGTTGTTAATGTTCCCTATATGTTTTGGACTCAGTTACTTTGATATCACTGATTGGGTATTCCAGGTTGATTCTGCCATATTGAATTCATGGTTGGCGTTATTAGCATACAAGTTTTGGTATCAGCAAACGAAGAACTATTCCAGCAAATTGGCACCAACTACTGAAGGGATTAATATGGCTAATATTCATGCTAGAAAGCTCTTTTGGGGGTCGGTTTGGCATCTTCCTGGGGTGTTAATATTGGCTATGCTTCATAAGAAAGGTCAATGGGATAGACTTTTTGGGTTTGTTAATGATAAGTTTCAGTAAATGTTTAAGTAAATGTTTGAGTAAATATTTCATGTATATAGAAAAGGAGAATAGGAATAGACATAGGAACAAGAGCAGGAGCAAGAGCAGGAACATAAGAACATAAGAACATAAGAACATAAGAACATAAGAACATAAGAACATAAGAACATAAGAACATAAGAACATAAGAACATAAGAACATAAGAACATAAGAACATAAGAACATAAGAACATAAGAACATAAGAACATAAGAACATAAGAACATAAGAACATAAGAACATAAGAACATAAGAACATATACAAATTCTTGAAAACATCAAATATACAATTAATTAAACATATTTAAAACACTTGAAACATCATTACTTAAACAAAACTTAAACACAACTTAAGCATAACTTAAACATAACTTAAACAACACCACCTCCCTAATTATCAGCTTCTTCAGTATCAATTGTCTGAATATACTCATAAAAGAAAGTAATCAACTGTAAATGAGAATCAAACTCAATTCTTTCATTTACACTATGAATTCCTTGTGACAATGGTGCAAATGCTGGAGTATACCTAAAGATATTCTTAGTTAAATTCCAGTAATACTTAGTATCAGTATTTGCTGACATAATAAATGGAGCCAACATCACAGAATAGTCCAAATCAGGGAATACCAAGTCTTCATAGATGTGTCTAGTGACACCAGCTAAATATTCCCATACAGTATCATTAGTAGGAGTAGCAGGAGCAACTTCTAAAGGAGTACTAGCATAATACACATTGAATTCACCAGAAACTCCATCACTTTTAACAATTTCCTTATCAAAAGCAGTTAAGCCAATACCATACTTCAAAGCTACAGGTTCTATTCTGGAAACAAAGTGATCAGATAAAGCCTCAACATTGGATTCAACAGCAATTCTATGATTCACAGTCATGGAAGCTGATTCAGGTAATGCATTTCTTTTAGCACCACCCAAGATTAAATCAATGGCTTGAGAAGTTCTTACTAAAAACTTGGTAAGCTTATTTTGACTTAAAAAGTCAATGGTTTTACTATTGGCGAGTTTATCATAACCGGCTCTTAAAATCATTTTCTTAACCAGATCTGGCATTTTATCACCAGCATTAGTAGCAAGACACTGTAAACAATGAAGAATGGGGTTTTGTTCTGTCAATAATGGAGAATAAGGGTCTTTTTCAATCAAAGTGGCTAATTCAGACATAATCCCAATAGAAGTATGATCAGGAGGCATTGAAGAATGACCTCCAGGAGTCTTTAAATCCACAGTAATATCAACATATCCCTTTTCTCCAACAGCTGGAAGCCCTACAAGCATTCCAATAGTACTATCATTGAGTATTCCTGGACCCTCATCAATAATAGCATACATAGAGTCTTTCCCAAAAGTGGCTTCAAGATACTTAGCTATATGGGCAGCACCACGAATCCCCGTGGCTTCTTCATCAAAACCAAAAGCAGCTATAACCCCCCGTTTGGGTTTGTAATCATGTTTAATCAACAAATTTAATGATTCCAAAATAGAAATCAATGTGGTTTTAGTATCAGAAGTTCCTCTTCCATAGATAAACTTCCCATCATAAACACCATCAAATGGCGGATACTTCCAATCACCTAAAGTTTCTTCTTGTACCGGAACCACATCCTGGTGAGCAGTTAACATGACAGGTTTTAAGTCTGGTTGACTTCCCTTCCAGTAGAATACTAAGCCATAAGTGTTGACTTTGTGAACTTCAAGGTGTTTGTAAACATCCGGGTACGTGGATTCCAAATAGTCATGAAACTTTTTGAATTGAGACCATAATGAAGGAGCTTCATCAACATCAGGTTGACTATCATAGACAGTAGTATCAACCTGAATGGCACCAGAAAACCGATTGACAAAGTCAATTCTGGCGTCTTTATCAAAAAGAATGTTTTTTACAGTTGAATTATCATTAGCAAAGCTTGGAGGGCTTTTGATTGGGTGAATAGGGCAAATGGAGGTGTCAGTGGCAGTGGACCAGATGGTGCTATAAGTGTTTAAAGCAGTGCTGAAAGAAGTGCCAAAAGTACTGCTAAAAACACCACCAAAAACACCACCAAAAACACCACCAACAACTAAAACAACCCCAAATAACACCGCCATCGTCTTGTACACAGTCAAAACCCTCATATTCCGAGGCTTTTCGCCTTCAATGTCTAATCCTCTCATAGTTAAAATAGATTAATTACTTCTACTCTCCTTTACTCCTTACTCCTTAATGATATCGCAGCATTAGATATGCCACCTCCTGCAGCGGCATAAAGTACTATAGTGCAGTAGGTCGCACTACACTATTGTCTCTCTCCCTACGTCGCACTGCTCTTTAGTACGTCGCACTGCTCTAGTACGTGTACTGCTCTTTAGTACTACTCCCTACTCTGTCGCACTTCTCTCTCCCTTTTTATCCGAATGCGCAGGGACCTTCTACTAAGATATTCCGAAGCCTCTGCACCTCTGCACTTGGTAACTATGCTGTCCAGGTAACCAAGAGAAAAGATATTGAAGTGATTGATAGTCCAGTGAACATAGTCACGTGTCCTGTTTCTACTTCTACTTCTTAACAAAATTCCATCATTTATTCATCTTTAACTCTGAATGAACCTTAATTGAATTAAGGGATGTGGTTGTGGCATAACCAGCTTTCTCTCTCTCTCTCTCCCTTTGTATTGTCTTGTATTGTCTTTGTTTTGTCTCTTAACTTAGTGTTAATTACTTCTTCACCTCCACCATGAGCTTCTACATAGTTCCTTCGATGCTGTATCAGACGCAGCAGAAGATGAAGAAAAAGGGAGAGTCTAAGAAGAAACACCGGAAACACAAGTCAAGCAAGGAATCACCGGCTAGTTCTAACGCCTCAGTGAAGACCAGTGGTGGTGAGGATGATAAGTCATTTGTTAGTAAAGAGGAGAGAAATGATAGAGAAGGGAAAAGTGATAGAGAAGGGAAAAGTGATAGAGAAGGGAAAAGTGATAGAGAAGGAAGAGGTGATACAAATTATACAAATGATAGAGAAGGGATAAGTGACACAAATGATACAAATGATAGAGTTGAAAGAAATGACATCAATCACAATAACAATCACTTGGACCCGGAAAACATCCCTCCATCGTTGAAAAAATCCAATTCTGCATCTTCTTTATCATCTAATATAGCCGCCAAGTTCTCCAAAAGTGCCGGTGTTAACTCGGGTCATCATTCTCCTGTTCATATGTCTTACGAAAGCCCTAGTCTGGCCTTGGATTACTTTTCTCAAACCTTTGGTGATGCTAATGAAAAAAGACGTAATTCTACGTCTACCACGGCGTCGTCGTTAAACAAATACAACAAATACAGACGTAATAGTTCTTTATCTTCAAGTCAAACCAATTCCAGTTCTAATGTCAATACCAGTTCTAATGCCAATACCAGTAATGCCAACTCCAGTAATGCCAACTCCAGTAATGCCAACTCCAATAATGCCAACGCCAGTTCCAACGCCAACTCCACCAAATATAATGCCATGTCTGATAATAATTCCCTTCTTTCCCAAAACTATGACTCTGATACTGCATCTTCCAAACATAAACTTTTCAAACCCAGTTTCATGAGTAAGAATGATTCTCCACCTATATCGGCTCCCAATTCTCCTAAAGTATCACAACCATCAAGAATTCCTTCGTCATCAAAACTTAATGCTTCCACAACTTCTTCTCCTTCCAGACATCCTGCACAACAACCACTTCCTGATTATTCGGATCAAGAACAATTCCCCACGTTTGTTTTATTGAAGGATTTTTCTGTATTAAACTCATTATCTTCCATGCAAGAACATTTATTCACTCCATCATTTCAGGTGTTTAGATATAACAATTTTCTCGATATATTAAGCAGCCAACATAGAAATGATCCCATTAATTTTGCTAATATCAGGTTCAATTCCATATCCAAATTTATCCACCGTCATAATGAATCTAGTTCCATTCCTCGTGATGAAGTCATGAAGAGTACTGATATTAGAGATTATGAAAACATTTTGGCCTATGATTTATTATGGTGTCGGACATTTTTAAGACAATTAATTAGATCCCAGTGGCATATTGATAATCGATCGGAAATCTTCACCTGTGAAGAATTGGTTCAAGTCAATTTTACAAACTATATTCGATTTATATTAAATTTACCCGATCATTATTTTTCCTATCCTCCAGAAAAATTGGATTCAACTATGGCCACTCATCTTCAATTCAAACGATTTTTCTTACAAATTACTAAAGCCTTACAAAATGTTAAAAAGGAAGATGCTGGTGATGAAGCTGCTAATGTGGTGAATTCTGTCGCTTTCTTATTACAATTAATAACCAAAGTTTCTTATGATTTTATTCTTCTTGAAAAATATCACATTAATATTTTAACTAAATTAAGTAATAATTCTTTAATTGATCCTAGAATATTACATGGTTTACTTCAAAAATATGTTAAAAGTCTTGAGACTTCTAAAAAAGAACTGGTAAAAGTATTGGTATTTAATTCTTACTTTAGTGCTCAATATTCTTGGTATTTATCCGTTACATCTCCATTTTTAAAAGTGGTTGAAATGAATATCTTTAATGAGGATCCTAATCTATTAAAAGATTCGGGTTTATATAATGAAATGGCTGACAAACATCAAAACAAAGTTTTATTTAATGACCTGGATAATGAATTGTATGATAGATACTTCACCAAATTGAATATCGATGATTGGTCAAAATATACTTCTATGTCTGATGAACAATTAGTTGCTAAACAACGGGATATTATGAAACAAAATAGTGACTTGGTAAAGAGTGCACCGGATTCTCCTGCTGCTTCACTTCATAAACCAATGAATTTTGAATTTTATGGGAATTCTTTATTCACTGTTGGATCAGAAACTTTTGATTGTATTCAATCAAGAGATTTATTATTCCAATTGACCAATGCTAATTATAAAACCATCTTGGAACAATTTTTTAGAATTTTAAAACCTGGTGGATGTGTTGAAATTCCTATTATTCTTTCCGGAATTGGAACTATTAAAAATGATGGATCTCCTCAAGTCGTAGGATTTCCTGGTTCTTCTAATGCTAAAAGTATTGAACTTGCAAAATATTATGATATGATTCCTCAATTTCCAGAAGTTCTTTTACTGACTTTAACATCTATATTTGGTAAGGGAAATGTTAAGTATTCTTGTGTGCTTTTAAATACTTCTAGTGAAATTAATAGTTTTCTTGCTGCTGATATAGGACTTCATATTTCTGAAATGTTTGGTAAAGCTAATGATTTCTGTAAATCTTTTGATCATGGACAGGATAATTCTGAAAATGGAAGGGATGTTCATTTCTTCTTCCCTATAAAGGCTTTTAAACCTGTTTAAATTTAATGTGTAGTAAAGACGGTATGTTATAGATTAATATAAAGTAAAAAAAAAAACTATTATTTGTAAGATCTTATTTTTGTTAATTTATTTATTTATTTATTTTTATTTTTTATAATTATTTTTATTTTTTATTTTCTGTATGTCTTATTTTTCACAAAATTTGCAACATTCAATATTTGTAAAGATTATACTTTTGAGAAATTAGTGAGAACCTAAACTAGTTATTTGCAACACTCAATAATATATAAAAATAAAAGTTTACAAAAAATATTTAAATAATATCTAAATAATATCTATTCTAAACAATCACTATTCATATTAAGAAATATAAAAATATCTAATTCCTATAGTTAAGCTTTATTGGAAAGAATTTGGTCAACAGAATCCTTAATTGTCTTCTCAATAGGAATAAACTCTCCTACAATCAGTTTAGTCTTGGAATTATTAATTTGAGGAGAATTTTCCATTAGGGAATATTTACCAGGGTTACCTTTAGGTAAATAACTCAATTGAGGGAATTGTTGATGAATTACATCCAAAGCAAGTTGACACTCAAAACCAGAAGTCCGAAGTAAAAGTCGAAGATCAGTTTGATCAGTCTCATAAGCAACAACATGAGCTTTTGCTACATCTCTAACATCAATCCAACCTCCACTATAACCAGGAAGAGGATCACCAGGCTTAAGTTTTAACAATTTATTGATGATTTCAGCAGAAAAGTTTAATGTTGACTTGACATCAGAATCCGAGGCTTGAGGCCCTAACACGTATGTAGGATTGACAACATTCATAGTGAAATTAGGAGAATCTGAAGTTAAAAAGTCCCATGCTGCTTTTTCAGAATAAGTTTTAGCACATCTATAACCACTAGTGGTATTATCAGTAGCTCTCTCTAACGGCATAGTATTCCACGTATTCTCATCAACAACTGTTTCAGGGGTCTGTTCATCAGATCTTATAGCAGCAAAAGATGATGTCAACACAAGACGCTTAATTTGTGGACCGTATTGTTTAATGGCTTTCAATACATTCTTTGTTCCTTCAATGGCAGGTTTGAGTAATTCATTCTCTATATCCTCAGCTTCAAAGTTCACCGGACAAGCAGTGTGGAAGAATCCTACAACTTCAGGATGTGATTGCAATGGTTTATCAAAAGCACCAACTTCGGCAATATCGGTTACGATTTCATAATCAAAGTTTTCACCAAATCGTTGTTGCAAAAGGTTACCTTTTGCGTCAGATCTAACAGAACCAATAACTTTGTAACCTTTTTCAATCAATTGCATGACGACAAATTGGGCAATGTAACCCGTGGCTCCAGAAACAAATACAGTTGTCATTACGAGGGGAAATGGAGAAGGAAAAGAAAGGAAAAGGGAAAGGAAAAGGGAAAGAAAAAGGGAAGTAAAGGGAGAACGGAATGGAAATGAGAACGGAATAACGGAAAGGGGAACGGAAATCGCAATAATCGTTATCTAGGGAGTATGTGCAGGACGTTTACAGGTTAACAACTTTACAGGTTAACAACTTTACAGGTTAACAACTTTACAGGTTAACAACTTCACTGGATGACAAAGTTACAGGTTCAGTATATTATTACTTTACAGTCTCTACACATCTACATCTCTACATCTCTATATATTCATCTCCCTCATATGGGAATCCCCATTGCAGCAAAATCATCAGCAACTTCTTCATCAGAAGCCTTTTTAAGTAATAGTTCTTGATCATTTGGTTCAAGAGGATCAGAACTAACAGCAGAAGGAATACCATGGAATTGAATTAAACCATTAAGAACCCCCAATTGATGATCAGCACTATTACGTTGATGAACCAATTCTATTATAGTATTATTTTTAAGGGATTTTTTGGACACAGAAGTAGGTTCTTCGACATAACCATTCATAATCATTGAATCTTCCGATGGTGGATGGATTGTGGGGATAGCACAATAACTATAATCAGGAACCAATTGATCCAATTTATTACGTTCTTTGTTAATTTTATACCATTTAGAAGTGGTTTCCAGAATCATATCATTCTTTCTGTCAAAGATTTTCCTTATAAAGTCTTGATGAATGGCAGTTCTAGTGGCTATGGTTTCATTATTAATACATTTCAATTTATAGCTTAATGTGGAATTGGCTAATCTTATGCTATCTTCATAAAAGTTATTGATTTTACAGTATACTTTGGATAATTCGGGATGGGATCCTTCAAGACATAATTGTAATTCATGTTCCAAGAATGTTAATTTATCATAATACAATTTATCTCTTAATTCAGCAAACGACTTTTCAATAAGAATCAAGTCATCAATGGCCAATTTGCGTTGTTCGTTCAAGTTAATGTCGTCATTATCATTATCTTCATCGTCTTCATCGTTATCTTCAGCTTCTGCAGTTGCAGTTGTTTCAGGATGTGTTTCAGGATGAGCATCTGCTTGAGCATCTGCTTGAGCATCAGTTTGAGATTCTTCGTTGCTGGGTTCTTCGTTGATGTGTTCTTCGTTTCTGTGTTCTTCATTACTAGAATTCTCTGGGTGTTCGGTTTGACTTCCATTTTCGTCAGGTTCAGTCTTTAGTCTCTTTCTAGGTTCTTCTGTGTGTCCATTAGCACGTTTATTTACGGCAGTGTCTGATTGAGAATGATGTGATTCGTTATCAAAGTGTTTGTTTTGGTTTTCATCCTTTTGACTTTCATCTTTTTGACTTTCATCTTTGTGACTTTCATCTTTGTTACTCTCTTCGTCTTTTTGATTTTCTTCCCTTTCATTGTCATCCCCTTCACGGTCCCCTCCACTGTCATCCCTTTGACTCTGTTCTGGCTTCTCCTCCTCCTCAGGCCTCTCCTCTTCCTTCTCTCCCTCCCCCTCTTCCTCAGAATCAATCTCCTTCATCCTCGCTAACTCCGTCAACTTCGATAACGCATTCAAATCCAGAACATTCTCTGCCCCTTCATCTTCTAGAAAATCCATTTTATCAGTTTCTGCTTCCGATTGATCGTCTCCTAAATCACTTAGTTCCGAACTTTCGTAGTTATCTTCTTTTGTCGGATGATTATTCGTGTCAGAGAATGCCTGTAGTGTTTGTATTTCTTTTGTTTCCTCTTCACTTGGCATCTATGGCGATTACTACTTCCTAATTGGAGTTGTTGGTTCTGTTTAGGGAATTAATGATGGAGTATTTTTTTTCTTCCAAAAATGAAGAAATTTGAGCATGGATTGTGTGCAGGAGGGGAAAAATTATCTAATAATGAAAATATTTGAAATTTTTCTCATCTCATCACTAAAATTTCATTGATATGTCTGTGTTTGACGATTTATTTAAGGGAAAAGTAGATAGTGGAGTTAGTGGGTTATTTGGAAGTAGTAATGCTGTTGATAGGGCGGATGTTAGAAGAGGAAAAGGAGAAGGGAGAGGAAAGGAAGAGGTTGGAGAAGTTGGAGAAGTTGGAGAAGAGATGAGGGAAGATGATGGAGAAGAGATGAGTGAAGATAATGATAGTGAAAATGATAGTGAAAATGATAGTGAAAATGATAGTGAAAATGATAGTGAAAATGATAGTGATAGTGATAGTGATAGTGAAAGTAATAGTCACAGTAATAACAACACCACCACCACCACAACCAACGACGATAACGAAGACCTCGAATCAAATTACTACAGTAAACTCCTCCAATCCGATCAACCCCAAACTAATGACAAAACCAATCCACTCCAAACCAATGACAAAACTATTGAAAAATCAACTCATAAACCAGCAGAAGTTGTTGATCTTAAAGAAAGTGAACTCGAAAAAGCAGAAAAAACTGTCTTTGTTGGTAATGTTCCTGTGGAAGTAGTCAATTCTAAAACCGTCTACAAACAATTTAAAGCCTACTTTAGTCTTGTGGGACCAATTAAATCGATTAGATTTAGATCCATTTCATTTGATGAAGCCTTACCTAGAAAAATAGCTTTTGTGCAAAAGAAATTCCACAATTCTAGAGCTAATTTAAATGCATATATAGTGTACACTACTAAAGAAGCATCATTAAAAGCCAGTGAGAAATTCAATGGTAAAGTGTTCCAAGATTTCCATTTACGGGTGGATCATATTACTCATCCTTCACCAAAGAATAATAAAAAGACAATTTTTGTAGGGAATTTGGATTTTGAAGAATCTGAAGAAACTTTATGGAGATATTTCAATAATAAAGTTAATAATGATGTGGAATCAGTTAGAATCGTTAGAGATGCTAAAACTAATTTGGGTAAAGGATTTGCTTTGATACAATTTAAAGATACTTTATCAGTAAACAAAGCATTGTTATTAAACAACAAACCTATTTCGGAACAAGAAAAAAGTCGGAAATTAAGAATCTCTAGAGCTAAAGCTGGAGCTAAACCTTCATTATTATCACCAAATCATATTGATAATCAAAAACCTAAAACTAAACCTAAATCTTTCGGTAAAGTTGTTGAAAATTTAAATGATAAACAGAAAACAAAATTAGGTAGAGCTAATAATGCTTTAGGTAAAGCTGATAAAGCCACTTTAGGTTCATCTAAAGTCATCATTGAAGGTGAAAGAGCATCTAAAACCTCAAGAATTGCAGGAATTAAAGGTGCTAAAGGGAAAAAAAATAATGCCAATAGAGTTAAAAAACCCAGAATAAGACAAAGAAGTTCTGATTATAAGAATAAATTGGCCCAATAATTACCTTTTTTGTACATATTTCAATACATAATAAATTTAATGGCTTATCTATATATGTCAAAAAGGAACAATGGACCTCGCGCACGACCGTAACTGATAAGGTGGAAATATAAAAAGGAGAGACGTTATCCGTGTGGCATCAATAATTGATATAAATTGATATAAATTGATATAAATTATTATAAATTGTTATAAATTGTTAAAAAAATATTTCTTAATGGGAAGCAACAGTTCAAAGATTATTCCAGAATCAGTGAATAAACCAATGAATGAAAAGTCCAATGAATCAATGAATGAAACCTTTAATGAAAAGTCTATTAACTCTACCTCTATTGAGGACTTAGACTTAAGAGGATTGTCATTAGTTGACACTGATCAAAGTCCAATTGGTATTGATGCTTTACAAACTTGGGAAACGGAATTGTTTAACAACCCAAAACATGTTTTAGCCCAATCAGCACTTTCAAAGAACCAGATCTTTGATGTCATTAGTGATAGTAGTATAGAGAAGAATCTTAATCATCGTTATCTCTTCAACGTTGAAGTAGATACTATTGGAGATAATGCTTTTTTTGATAACCAAAAATCATCAGGACGGTGTTGGATGTTTGCTACATCAAATGTGTTAAGAAGCCATGTGATTAAGAATTATAACTTGGATCCTAAACAGTTTCAAGTGTCTCAGGCATATTTTTACTTTTATGATAAATTAGAGAAATCCAATCAATTTTTAGACAATATTATTGATACTGCTGAAGAGCCATTGGATTCTCGGTTGGTTACGTTTCTTTTAGGTGATATTGTTAGCGATGGTGGTCAATGGGATATGATTGTTAACATTTTGGAGAAATATGGTTCTGTTCCTCATGAAGTATTTCCTGACAATTTCCAGGCTGCCGCTACCAGTACTATGAATTATATTATTAAGGAGAAACTTAGAGAATATGCTTTGATTTTGAGATCTTTAAAGGCTAAAGGTACTGTTGATAGTATTATTAACACCGTAAAGACAAGTATGGTTAAACAGATCTACAATATCATTGCTATTTCCTTAGGAACTCCACCAAAACCTAACGATCAATTCACCTGGGAGTTCAAGGATAAAGATGGAAAGTATAAATCGTTTGTCACCACGGCTAAAGGGTTCTACAAAGACCACATTCGTTACGATGCTGGTCAATACTTTTCTCTTATTACTGATCCTAGAAATGAAACCAATAAACTCTTTAGTGTTGACAGATTGAACAATATCACCTCAGGAAGACAAGTTCAGTATGTTAACACAGTTCCTGAAACTATGAAGCTGGTGGTTATCAACATGTTAAAGAACAATGAACCCGTGTTTTTTGGTTGTGATGTCGGCAAATTCTGTGATAGAAACACCGGAATCTTGGATACTGCTCAGTTTAACATTGAATTAGGATTTGGAACTTCTGTTCAAACCAACAAAAAGGAACGATTATTAACGGGTTCCACTGCCATGACTCATGCCATGACCATTGTTGGGGTCCACTTAGACCCTGTGACTAACAAACCTGTCAGATGGAAGATCCAAAACTCTTGGGGTGAAGGATCTGGTGAAAATGGCTTCTTCATGATGACTGATGATTGGTTTGATAACTATGTTTTCCAGGTTGTAACCTGTAAACAATATGCTCCAAAGAGTCTTTATAGTGTGTGGAAGGCTCAAGAATATGCCCATTTGCCGTATTATGATCCTATGGGGAGTTTAGCCTGAATAGGGTTGTAGGAGGTTATATTGGTATGGATTGTAGAGTGCAGGAAAAGTCCTTATATACAATACCAACTCCCACTATATACAGTAATTTATATCTAGTAAAATATGTTCAAATCGCGAGTTCAATTCTTCTTCAACACTCTCTTTATATTCATTGAATTGTGTCTCTTTTAGGCCCAGGCCTCCTTCTTATCCACTTAAAAGGTGTTCACAATGAACGGAAACTCCAATTCCGACCCCAAGTTTTTAAACTTGTCACAAAGTCAACTCCAGCAAAAGTATGACGACATCAATTCTCGGTTTCAAAATGCATCTAATGAACACCAATTACAAGATTTGGTATCAGAAATAGACAATACTTCAGAAAGTATGACGTCAGAAATGAAATCCCACATAGCTTCGAATCTGAGAACGTATCAGAACGAAATCTCCAAGATCGAGCTTCAAAGAACAAAGTTGACTGGAGCTATAGAGAGCTCAAGTGAATTAACAAAGATATTCTCTAATGCTAATGATTTGGGTCATAGTTTGACGTATAAATTGAAGGTTCTAGATAAAGAGATTGGTCAAGTAAACCATACACTTGATTATGTGGGTAAAGTGAAGCTTTTGAAGAACAATATCAACCAGACTATGTATGCATTAGAACATAATAATTGGGAGTTGGCGGCTAAATGCATTCACACTATACGGAAAGAAGTTCCCGAATCGTTAATACAGGGGAAATATGCTTCAGTGGTAATTCCTTCTACTGATATTCCTGAGTTACCTGGGGTTGTAATTGATAATACTATTAAACAACTAATTACAGTGTTTCAACAAAAGTTCAATGAAGCGGCTGATTCCCGAGATATAGTTCAATTGACAACATATTTTCAATTGTTTCCTTTAATAGGAGAAGAAGAAGTAGGATTGAATTGTTATTCTCGGTTTATTTGTAAGATTATTACTGATACTCTGAGATCTTTAGTACAATCAGTATCAGGAACATCAGAAGATGGTTCCAAAAAATCAGGATTATATTCTAGAAGTAGTATGCAACTTTTTGAAAACATTTCTTTAATGTTATCTCAGCATGCACCATTAATTAAAAAGTATTATTCATCCACTTATGAAGGAGCTATTATCCTTGTAATTACTAAAATTCAACATGAAATCGATTCTCAAATTGGGTTAATATCCGATACATTTTATGACGTTAACCGAATAAGTAAAGTTCTTCAGGATATTTCTCTTTATAAGTTTCCTATATTGAGTAAACGATTGAATGATCATCATCATAATCACCATCTTAGTCATCAAAAAGATACCAGTGAACCTAATTCCACTCGTCAAAGCTTTGATGATGAAGAATTGGTTACTATTGTAAAAGCTGGGGATTTGATGAATGAATTATCGGGGATTTTAAACTATTGGATATTATATTGTAAATTCATTACTTTACGTTACTTTAATGAACCTCAACAATCCAAGTTATTACGTCCAGAATTGATTACCAATTCCAATTTTACTAAAAAGATTACCACAAAATATTTACCAGCATTTGAAGCATTATTTTTATTTTATTTTAGACGATCAATAGAAAAAGCTATAACTATTGAAGAATTACCTCCTATTGAACCTTATTTAGTCATTAAATCGGTTTCAGAAGCTCCTGATCAACCTCCTTGTTCATCAGTCATTGAAGATATTTCTTTGGTCCTTAACACATGTTTAAGGAATACTATAAATTCTGGTCAATTGGATGCAGTAAAGAGTTTTGTCACTAATGGATATAAAGTTATTCAAAATGATTTACTTGATGGATATTTCTTAAAGAATTTGAATGATAACCTGCCTCGGTATAATTCGGCTCTTTCCCTTATATCTTCACATATATCTAGTGGATTGAATGATAATTATAGTCCTAGAGGGCTGAGAAGTTCTACTCCACAAACAGGTGATCATGGTAGTAGTATGGGATTCTTTAAAGGAGCATCTAGTGCTTTTGGTAATGTAGTAGGGACAGGAGCTTCATCAGTAGCTGGAGCAACTTCTAGCAGTGGAGTAGCTAATAATAAGAGATTAGCCAACTTTATAATATATTTAAACACTGTGGCTATAGGACAAGAATATTTCCAAAAAGTGATTAGAAATTTCATGATTAATGATTCAAGTTATATAAAGAATTATTTTGTATTTGGAGAAGATCATGAAATCATTAGTACAATATTAAAATCCGATATATTGGAACCATTTGTAAATGTTACTAATAAAATAATTCAAGAAGGATTAATTAATTTTTATAATCAATCGATTAAAAATCGATTATTACAAATGATTGGAGATTTTTTCAGTGATTCTGATGAATCGAATTATTTAATCTATTCATCTTCAGCATTAAATGATAATTCATTGATTATAAGTTTTACCAATGATTGGAGAGGGTTGATAAGACCTTATAAACAACTTTTCCATCATGAATTGATCTTTAATAAATTATTAAGATTAATAGTGTTAAATGTTGCAAATTATTTGGAGAGACGATTATTATTTGTATTGAAAAAGATCAAAATCAATGAATTAGGAGCATTAAAACTTGAAAAAGATGTTTCTACAATGATAAGTGAAGTTTGTGAAGATAATTATGAATTAAGAGAAAAGTTCATTAGAGTGACTCAATTGGTTCTTTTAGTTGGTATGGATGATGAAGAATATGAGTTTAATCAAACTACAAATAGAGAAGGAGAAGACGAAGAAGAGGATTTGGGGATTAATTGGGTATTTACACCACAAGAACGTAAACAGTTTAGAAAGTTTAGAATATGATTAATGTGGGATTTATAGTTACTATATATAAGATATAAAATGTCATGACTCATGTCAAAGATGGGAGTAGGAGATGGAGATGGAGTAGATATTGGAGTAGATATTGGAGTAGACATTGAATTAGATGTTGTCATTCTTCTCTTCTACTTGTTCCTTCTTCTCTTCTACTTTCTTTTCATCACTCTTGTCTTCATTCTTCTTTTCCTCCTCCTCCTTCTCCTCCTCCTTCTCCTCAGGATCAGGCTTTATTCTAAGCTTCTCTGATATAGCTTCAAATCTAGGATGACTATAGTCACATTCAGCTCCTTTTGGACAAAACCCAGTTAACCATAAAGGACACATGATTTTTCTAACATGTCTATTAACACATTTAGGACCTTCAGGACAAAATCCTTTAGTATAATTTTCACATTCAGGAATCTTCAGTTGAGGGTCAACATGAAGATATAAACAATCAGCGGTTTGAGTACAATAACCATTTCTAGAATAGAAAAGACATTCAGGCATTTTTCTTAAATTATATTCATGAAGAAATTCACAATGATCATTTTTTTTACAAAGTCCTCTAAGCCAATGTTTACATACAATTTTATTATTATACATGGCTGAGACGTGTTTATTGGGACAATTGTTACCATTAGGACATGAATTAGGTTGAGATGGATTATAAAATTGACATATGGGACGATCGGGATTAGTACCGAAATTAAATTCTTGACGTAGAAAAGGTTCAAATTTAAACCTTCTGTTTTTGGTATCGGGATGTAATATGGGATTAGCGTGTAACATAATGAAGAGAAGTGAAGAAGAATGATGATGATAAATCAATGAGAGTTGACAAGAAATGAGAATTGAGAAGAATGGAGACTATGAGGAGACTTATGGACTAGACACGACCATATCATAAAGTTTGTAGAATAATAGAAGAATGGTAATAGAGTGATCTAGAAGGGTGTAGAATGGTGATGATATAATAGTGTTATGATAGAGTTATAATGTTATGATAGAGTTATAATAATGTTGTAATAGAGATATAAAATGATAATAGACTTATAATCTCATAATGTTGTAATAGTCTTATAATCTCATAGTCTTATAATCTCATAATCTGATAAACTTATAATCTCATGATAATAGTCTTATAAAATGATAATAGACTTATAATCCCATAATAGTATAGTCTTAGTCTTATGTAATAATAATAGTGTTCTATAATATTAAAATGTTATAACAGTCTTGTAATAGTTTTATATTGTCTTGTAATAGTTTTATATTGTCTTGTAATAGTTTTATATTGTCTTATAATAGTCTTATAACAGCTTTATATTATATTGTAATAGTCTTATATTATCTTATAACATCTTATAACATCTTATCATACTCTATAATAGTTTTATATTGTCTTATAATAGTCTTAAAACATCTAATAATACTCTTATAACACTCTTATAACACTCTTAGAACACTCTATAATACTCTTATCATACTCTAAGTCTTATCATACTCCAATACTCCAATACTCTAATACTCTATAATCTTACAATATGTTTCACTATAATCTTATACACTATATTATACTCTATAATCTTAATAATACTCAACCCTTCTCTACTGCTCTATAACACCACTCTCAGTTTCACTGTCTATAGTAGAAAATTCCTTCAAATTATGTTCATTAAGATTAGGTGTAGAAGTGGTAGTATTAGACCGTTTTCTATCTCTTCTTTCCTTACGATCTCTTTTTAATAATTTCTCTCGATCTAAAACTCCTTCTTCTGATGATTTTCCTGTAACAAAACTCATTAAATTATTACGTCTTCTCATTCCTTCATGAATCCAAAATTCACTTCTATATAATTCCCATCCTTCTCTTACATCAGTATTAAATACTCTAGCATTTAAAATCAACTTAACATCAGCAATCCCCACTCTTGGTTGACATCGCAGTTGACATGATACTAGAAATACTTCAAGTTTGGAATTTTTATTCTGTAATGAATTAGGATCAAATTTATGATATAAAATAAGACATAAATTAATAAGACATAACAGAATCTCTCTAACCAAATCGGATAATTTATCGGTAACAGAAGTTTTAATCTTGACAAGTCTGACATTAAGTTGACGTAATCCCTTATTAGTTGATGATAAAAACTTTCTGGGTAATACAATAGTTTTCTGATATTCACCAGATAAATGATATAACAATAACGTAATCACAAGGGCAAGGAGAATAAATTGAAGAATGACTCTAATTGTCATCGTACCACTTGTAGTTGTTGTAGATGATTCTGGTGGTACATTAGGACTACTAAAGTACAAATGGTATGATATGGAAGCAATTAATGAACATAACGCCCCAAGAAATGTCAAATACTTTCTTCTTAACGCTTTCTGTTGGAAAACCTGTTCCCGAAGATTATCTTCTAAAATCAACAAGTTTCTAAACACTTTCCCTGTGGCTGGTGTCAGAGTATATCCACTTCCAGCAGGAGAATCACCATGTCTTATTGAAGATCTAGGGGATCTTTCACTGCCGTCGGACTTTAAAGACCGTCTTCGAAGTCTTTTCTTAGGTTTTGGACTTGGTGTGGATTCAGAACTTTCTCTTCTGGGAGATGATTTTCTACTTCTTGATTTATTTGATTTCCTAGCTGATGTGGGCGTGGTTTCACCATAATCATTGGAAGGAATTTTAACACTGGGACTCAATTCCAATGAGTTTTGAGACCCTATTTCCGAATCAGAATAAATAGCATCGTCAATATAATTAGACGTACAAGGAGATAAGTTCATTAAGGAATCGTTAGATGATATTATGGGAGATTTTGGCGGCAAAGGAGGGGTTTGATCTATTTTAAGACCTTTGGAAGATGAATTATCAGTATCAACGTCATACAAATCGGACTTTTCTTTGTCTTGGGTGAATTTGTTATCAATAGTCGGCGGCATTTTATCTTGAGTGTTTGTGACTTTGGAGGTTGTGTTTTCAGTGTTTGTGTTTGTGTTTGTGTCTTTGGAATTTATATTCTGTGGCTCTATTTGTGTCGCTATATCTTTTTCACTTTGTTTAAGTTCTTCATCCATCCATTCTTCGGACATTGTAGACCGTTACCGTGGGGAAGTTATAAGTGCTGGATGAGAAGCGCATAGAATGAGAACAATGAGAATAACGAGGATACGTTTTGTGAGGATACGTTTTGTGAGGTGGTGGTGGAGCGCGGTAGGAAGTGGGTCCATAGGTCCATGGGTGGTGGTAATTGTGCCGCGACTGCGGGGCGACGGCGGGGCGACTCCGGGTCGAGACTGAAAATAGGAGACGAGTGAGAAGAGAGAAAAGAGAAAAAAGAAGAGAGAAGTGAGAAGTGAAAAATAGAAGAGAAAAGGAGAAGAAATAAAAACCGAATAAGTCACTTTTTTCATGTGTTATGTATTACTTGTTTGTGTTACTTAATTATGTTATATGTTATGTTATGTGTTTGTGTTATGTATCATGTGTCTTGTGTTTGAGTTTTGTGTTTAAGTTTTGAGTTTTGTGTTCTTTCTACTTCTCCTCTCTCTCTTTCTCTTCCTTTCTCTTCTCTCTCTTCTCTCTTCTCTCTTCTCTCTTCTCTCTCCTCCGCATTCCATGTCTTTAAAACAACAAAAACAACAGTTCGTTTCCGACTTGGTCGGCGGCTCTTTACCAGAAATCTATAGAGTAGCCGCCGTGCTAGTTGCAGGATATTTCACTAACAAACTTCTTTCTCAATTGTATCGATCCAATTTGTTAGTAGATTACTTACTAAATGCACAAGTGTCCTTATTATCAATCACTCTATATAGTGATGATTCCACTTTATACAAGATAGTGTTGATTCCTGCATTGATATTGTACATTTTAAACCCTCCTAAGAAGTCCAAACCATCACCAAAAGTCAAGGATCTGGATGATACTGGTCTTCAGCCTCAGCTGTTTATTACTGCTTATAGGTCTCACATGCTTATTATTACCAATTTTGCCATTTTAGCCGTTGATTTCCATGCTTTTCCAAGACGGTTTGGTAAAGTGGAAACTTGGGGGACTTCTTTGATGGATATGGGGGTGGGATCGTTTGTATTTTCTATGGGATTGGTCAATTCCAGAACCATTATCAAACAGAAACTTAAAGGGGAAGTCAATAAGATTACCTGGTCCAAGTATTTGCAGTTGTTGGTGGACAATTCCAAGAAAGCAACTCCGTTATTGGTGTTGGGGGTTATTAGACTTTTGAGTGTGAAAGGCTTGGATTATCAGGAACATGTGACTGAGTATGGAATCCATTGGAACTTTTTCATTACCTTGGGATTGTTACCGGTTTTCATGGCATTATTGGATCCGATATTGGAATTAATTGCTCCCAGAGCTTTGATTGCTTTGATTATTATTGTGGGTTATGAATACTTGTTGGTTAAACGGGATGGGTTAAAGTATGTTTTAACTAGTGAGAATCGGTTAGATAATGTTATCTCCATGAATAAAGAAGGGGTGTTTTCCTTTGCTGGATATTTGAGTATATTCTTATTTGGACAATCATTTGGTTCGTTTGTGTTTTTAAATAAAAAGACTCCTAATAACTTAATTATGTTTAATCCTAGAACCAGAAATCCTAAATCCTGGTTAACCGTTTCCACCATACAAGGATTACTTATATCCACAATAGTATATCAGTTAGTGTTTTATTGGGTTAACGAATCACCTATGTTCTTTGGAGTTTCCAGAAGATTATGTAATTTGCCCTATGTATCAATGGTAGTGGCTTATAATTCTTTTTTTCTTTTGCTTTACAAAGTTGTCGACAGCTTACTTGGTAATAACGGCACCAATTCTGTGGTTTTAGAGGCTATTAATAAAAATGGTTTGACTTGTTTCTTATTGGGGAATTTATTAACCGGGCTTATTAACTTGACGACAAACACTTTACTGTATGATAATAAAATGACGTGTGTGATTCTTCTGGTTTATGGGGTAGTTTTTGTTGGCGTAGCCATTTTACTTGGTAAGTTCAACATATATATTAAGTTGTGATGTACTATAGACACTATAACCAACCCTATTTGATATCATAACATGGAATAGTACTGGTTCTACATTCAATTATAGGGATTTTATCAACAAGAAAATCAAACCCTTTAAAGATTTCAATATCTTTTGTATCACGAAACTTACCATCAATTAACTTAACCTTTCTTTGTTTGGTCTTGGGAACCTTTCCCTTAGTATAAATCATATATATTTGAGTATATTGACCCTCACTGACATCACAAGATACTTGAGTAGTAAACGTGGCTGACCCAGAAGCAGATATCTTTTTAGATAATCCAAGTCCAATCACCATTGCAGCTACAGAAATGGATCTAGAACCAGCAAAGGTTTGACTGTATGAAATGTCTACCGAGCTAGATAATGTTCCTTTGTAACCCTGAGACATATCCAAACATTTCAAAGGCTTTTCATACTCTTGATACTCAATATCATCATCATTTTCATCACCATCATCATTATAATCAGCTTCAACAGCTAACCAGACATTAGACTTTGAATCAAAGTAATACACTTCTTCACTATCTTTTGCATAGAAATAATTATCAGGATTTTGCATTAATTGTGGATCATAGTTAACAATTTCATCAATACTATTAACAATATAAGTATTGCCTTTGGTATTACGTTGACTGGGTTCAAATCCAAACCATCCTTGAGAAGTAAAAGTATCATTAATAGGAAGAGATAATACTTTACTGAAAGAAATAATAAACCACAAAATATGAATTAATTGCATATTGTAGTTGTTCTTGTGACTGTTATTGTTATTTTAATGTAATTAGTTACCAACTATTTATAGTTCCAGAATATATTATATGTAGACATGTTGCAATTTGCAGCATATACTATAAATGCGCTTTGGTTTTGACAGCTCCTAATCGGGGAATGAAATGGACCGATTAGGCCCAGTGCACAAAGAGAAAGGGAGTGCACAAAGAGAAAGAGAGTGCACAAAAGACAACCATCAGAGAATGTGCACAAACGGGAGAGTACACAAACGGGAGAGATTATTGTTAAATTGAGCGTGTCTTGGTGCGAATAACTAATTTTATCTTTTGAAGAAGTATTAGCTATATTAACAACATGTCATCTTGGTCCACATCACCCACATCTATTGCTAACACAAACTCGTGGTCATCATTTCTTAAGTCGATTGCATCATTTAATGGAGATTTGTCGACGTTAACGGCACCACCATTTATCTTGTCACCAACGTCATTATCGGAGTATTCTCAATATTGGGGTGAACATCCGGATTTGATATTAGAACCCAATTTTTTGAAAGAATCTGATGGGGCTGACCAATCGGAAAAGGAAGCTATGGCTTTGAAGAGAATGGTTGCAGTGGTTAAATGGTTTATTTCCACGTTAAAGTCACAATATTGTTCCCGTAATGAGAGTTTAGGAACAGAAAAGAAAGCATTGAATCCGTTTTTAGGAGAAGTTTTCGTGGGTAAATGGGAAGATGATGGTTCTGGAAAGTATGGAGAATCAATTTTGTTATCAGAACAAGTATCACATCATCCACCAATCACGGGATATTCCATTATCAATGAAAAGAATAATACATTATTACAAGGATATAATGGGATTAAAGCTACCATGTCAGCCACTTCAATCAATATTAAACAATATGGACATGCTATTTTGAAGTTTAATGATTTAGATGAATCATATCTTATCACTTTACCACCATTACACATTGAAGGGTTAATTACTGCTTCACCATTTGTTGAATTAGAAGGTAAATCTTATATTCAAAGTTCTAATGGATATGTAGCAAGTTTTGATTACAGTGGAAGAGGATACTTTTCCGGGAAAAAGAATACTTTTAAATCTAGAATTTATAAAGATATATTATCTAGTAGAGATAAGGAATCGGCTTTAGTAACCATAAGTGGACAATGGTCTGATAAATGTTATGCTGGTAAAGGACTGGCTACACCAAGTAAAAATGATGAATTGTTTTATGATGCTAAAACTTCTAAACCTCAACATTTACTGGTCAAACCAATTGAACAACAACATCCATTAGAAAGTAGAAAAGCATGGTTAAAAGTAGCTGAAGCTATAAATAAAGCTGATTATGAATTAATTAATGTAGAAAAATCCAAAATTGAAAATGAACAAAGAGATTTAAGAAAGAAAGAATCCCAATTGGATCAAAAATGGAAAGCTAGATGGTTTGATCCTGTTGATTATAGTGAAACCATTCATGATGATTTCTCTAATTTAATCAATTTATCCCAATTATCAAGCCACAATTGTCCTTCTGGAAGTATGAAAGGTTCCAAATACGATGAAGGTGACTCTATCCATTGGAGAGTCAATTTGGATAAATGGAATAAAGAGCCTGAAATCAAGGCATAGTACATCTATATCTATCTATCTATCTATCTATCTATCTATCTATCTATCTATCTATCTATCTATCTATCTATCTATCTATCTATCTATATATATATATAAACATTTTTAGTGTATGGCTTTATTTATTAATACCAATGTTGATCATGTGATTGTAGTTAGGGCTCCAGGGCTTTCCCACTACAGTCCTCTCAGTTTTCGTACGGTACGCGCACGCTACACATCCTCCCGGTACTTTTTTATCTTTGTGTAACATCACCACGACACCCAAACACCCACTCAGTGAGAAAAGTTTTTTTCTTTGTGAGTAACTGAAAAATTTTTTATATACTTTAATTTTATATATTAAATTAATTATTAGCAATGGCTGAATCCCACAGATGTATGTAATAAGAGATAGAAGGACAACGATAGAGGAGAGAAAGTGAAGAGAAGGAAAGAGTTAAGAGAAGAGTGAAGAGTTAAGAAAGAGTTAAGAAAGAATGAAGAATGAAGAATGAAGAAACAGTGAAGATTGAAGAAACAGAACCACAAACAGAACCAGAAACAAAAGAGAATAAAAGCAAAAACAGTATAAAAGATGTTATGAAAAGAACTAAGAACATGAATTCATTAATGAATACTTTATTCCAAATGTTAAGGTTGGTGAAAAATTTGAAGCAAATGCAATAGTTCCTTATATCAACAGTACGGTACTACACCATTAAAACACTATTCCAATATCCCAACACTTAACACTTAACACTTAAGATTTAACTCAACACTTAACACTGTTCAAACTCATTGCTGTCCTAAAACCACAATCATAAACCCCCCATTTTACTAACATTATTCTAGTATACGTTAAAGGTAAACATTTATCATACCAACGTTCTAAGAAGTCTCTTAACCCAAACACTTCTTTAATCCAAATAGAAGGAGTTGCCAACCCAAGTGATGCTAAATTCTACTTAGGTAAACGTATTGCTTACGTCTACAGAGCTTCTAAAGAAGTCAGAGGTTCTAAAATTAGAGTCATCTGGGGTAAAGTCACCAGAACTCACGGTAACAGTGGTATTGTCAGAGCCAACTTTAGAAACAACTTACCACCAAAGACTTTTGGTGCTTCTGTTAGAGTTATGTTATATCCATCTAACATCTAAGCTAACGTTTGATCTATATTCCATCCCTTCCTTCCATTAAATATATATGTCTATATATATATATATATATTATAGTATAATAATTACAAATTTATAGTCCAAAACGTGTAGTAAATAAGTAACTTTGTTTGGTTTATATATATATATATATAGTGTTGATTGTAATTCTCACTCGCATTTTGAACAAGTAATCATGGCCAAAAACAAGAAGAAGCTGGCTAAAGCCGACTCCAAGCCTCAGGATGTGGGGACTGGCTACAAGAAAGCTTCGGAAAATGGAAGTGGGAACGGAGAGGTTTCTAATGATAGTAATAACAAAGAATTTGATGGACCAGAGGCGAAGTTAGAAGCAGAAGAAGAAGTTGAAGACGGTGTCAAAGAAGGTGTCAAAGAAGATGTCAAAGAAGGTGTCAAAGAAGATGCCAAAGACGGTGTAAAAGAAGATACAAAAGTCAATGCCAATGACAATGCCAACAACAATGCTTCTAATGGTGAAATAACAGCCTTATTGGACAAGTTGCAGTTACAGGAACAACAGCTTAAGGAAAAAGATGGAATCATAAAGCAACAAGAAGAGAAACTAAACAATAGAGAAACATCTTCAACTTCTCCAGAGTCATCAAGAGTGAAGGAAGTGGAACAAGAACGAGACCAAATCAAAACATCATACGAAAACTTGGTTAGTAAGTTAAGTTCAATGAAATCAGTATTTAGTAAGATGAAAGAAGCTGAAATAGAATTAGAAGCGGCTAAGGAAAAAGCATCAAAGTTACAAGGAGAAAAAGATCAATTCCAAGATCAAATTGAACAATTAAACAATGAATGTGATCGATTGACATCAATCTTAGCTGATACCAGAAAGGAGTTTAAGATTAAAGAGGATGAATTACAAGATGAAAAGTATGCGTTAGAAAACTCCAATGGGAAATTGAATAAGAAACTTAATGATGTTAATGGAACCATTAAAGAGTATGAGTTGATTAAGAATGAATTATCGGTTGACATTAAGAATTTAAACAGTACCATTGATGCGTTAAATGAAACCATTACTTCCAAACAAGAGGAAATTGAGTCCATAAACCTGAAGTTACAACAACAAGTCAAGGAAACCCATTCATTGTCACAGAAACTTGTTGATTTAGAAACGTCTAATAATAAAACCAGACATGAATATGAAACTAAAATCACCACCTTAACCGAGGAAAAACAACAACTTCATCAAGAAATCACAGAAACTTCAACAAAATTACAACAGGCAGAAAAGTCCTACGACAAAATCCGTCAATTAGAAACCGATTTGAACAACAAACAGTTACTCTTAGGTAAAGCCAGACATGAAGCCATAATACTAAATGAACACTTAAGTAAAGCTTTAGGTATGCTCAAACAACAACTGAACAATCTGAACAACACCATAGATCGAGAATTGATCTCCAACGTTTTAATTAACTTTCTTCAGATCCCCAGAGGTGATACTAAGAAGTATGAAGCTCTTCAATTAATCAGTTCATTACTAGAATGGGATGAAGATAAAAACATCGCCAGTGGATTAAGTCATAATCAAAGTCTGACTAAATCCAGTGATAAAGGAGAAAGTTTTGTATCATTATGGACCGATTTTCTAGAAAAAGAGTCGAAAAAGTAAGCTTTAACCGTAGCATAATAGTAATAGTAATAATATATATTGTAGCATTGATTCGCGTCTTTTATAAATAATTTCCATAATTTTCATATTGTTCCTTAAATTATGGTTCAAGTAACTGATTTTTTTAAGGCGAAACCGGCAAAAGTAAGTAGTAATTGGGATACTTTAAGGGATCAGGAGACTAACAAAGGTTTTAGAAGAGAGAAAGAGTAGAAAGTGGAGGAACAGGAGAAAGTAATCAAGGGAAGAGAAGTAAAGTTGAAAATGAGAGTAAGTTTTTCAAGAGTGAACAGAAGGAGAAGGAGAAGGAGAAGGAGAAGAAGGTTCCAGAAGTAATTGATCTTGATGATGAAGATGATAGTGTAATGGAAGTGGATGCAGAGGAATCAAAGAAGGGGTCACAAAAGGGGTCACCAAAGAAGGGGTCACAAAAAGCATCACCAAAGAAAGCATCACCAAAGAAAGCATCACAAGCCTCGCCAAAGAAAGCCTCCCCAAAGAAAACCTCGCCAAAGAAACCTTCACAACCCTCCTCCGGAGCAACCGCTGAAGATATTCTACAGAATATCCCCGACGCCGACTTACCCGAAAACGATGACGACAAAAAAATGAACTTTTTCCAATTACAACAACGTAAAACAGAAGGTCCACAATCATCAGGGTCAATTGAATTACCTCAAGCAAAACCTAATTGTTTATCAGGAATGACAATTGTCTTTACTGGAGTATTACCTAACTTGGAAAGAACACAGGCTGAAAATATTGCCAAAAGTTATGGAGCTAAAGTCCCTAAATCAATTCTGGGAAAGACTACAGTAGTTGTTATTGGAGATGAAGCAGGACCATCAAAAGTTCAAAAGATTAAAAAGATGAAAATTAAAGCTATTTCAGAAGAAGGGTTTTTGTCGTTATTGAGTAGCATGCCTGCAGATGGTGGTTCTGGTGATAGTGCTATTAAAGCTAAACAAAAGAGAGAAGAAGAAGAACAAAAGATTATTGAAGAAGCTCAACAACAAGAAAAATTAGATCAAGAACGTAAAAAACAACAGCAGAAGAAATCACAATCCGATGGAAAAACTTCAGGTTCTTCATCTTCATCTTCATCTTCTTCATCAGCTTCTACTTCCATTTCCAGTGACGATCAACTTTGGACTACTAAGTATGCACCAAACGCTATAGGACAATTATGTGGTAACAAAGGCCAAATTAACAAGCTTAAAGTATGGTTAGATAACTGGTTTGAGTACTCCAAAAGTGACTTTAAAGACCCAGGATCTGATGGATCAGGAGTGTTTAGAGCTTGTTTAATTAGTGGACCTCCAGGAATTGGTAAAACAAGTGCTGCTCATTTAGTAGCTAATGAATTGGGATATGATGTATTGGAGAGAAATGCCTCGGATGTTAGATCGAAATCGTTATTGAATAGTGAAGTTAAAAATGTTTTAAATAACACTTCAGTGATGGGATTTTTCCAACATCAACATGATAAAAGTCATAGTGGGAATGAAAGAAGATTTTGTCTTATAATGGATGAAGTTGATGGGATGTCAAGTGGAGATCATGGAGGTGCAGGAGCATTATCTCAGTTTTGTAGAATAACTAAAATGCCCATGATCTTAATTTGTAATGATAAATCATTACCTAAAATGAGAACTTTTGATAGAGTAACGTATGATTTACCATTTAGAAGACCTAGTGAAACCGAAGTTAAATCTAGAATCATGACTATTTGCTTTAGAGAAAAGATTAAAATAGATCCAAGTATCATTGGACAATTGGTTCAAACCACTAATAATGATATTAGACAAATGATTAATTTATTATCCACAGTAAGTAAAAATCAAAAGCAATTAGGATACGAACAAAGTCAAGATTTCAGTAAATCATGGCAAAAACATACTATTTTAAAACCATTTGATATCACCGGGAAGTTATTAAGTGGACAAATCTATAATGAAAATTCAAAACATACATTAAATGATAAAATTGATTTATACTTTAATGATATTGATTTTACACCATTAATGATTCAAGAGAATTATTTATTTACTCGTCCTAGTACTGGTAACAACAACAACAAAAGCCATTTAGAACGAGTGGCTCAAGCAGCAGATGATATTTCCCGTTCAGATCATATCAATTCATTAATTAGATCCAGTGAACAACAATGGAGTTTATTACCATTCCATGCCGTTATGTCATCAGTTAAACCGGCACTGATAGTAGCGGGTAATATAACCCAAAGAATCAACTTTGCTAGTTGGTTAGGACAAAATTCAAAGCAACTTAAATTCCTTCGATTATTACAAGAAATCCAATATCATACAACATTAAAAACATCTACTGATAAACGAGAATTGAGATTAGAATATATTCCATTACTTATTAAACGATTAACGGAACCTTTAATCAACCATGGTGAAGCTGGAGTAGAAGAAGCTATTAGTATAATGGATGAATACTTTTTAACCAAAGAAGATTGGGATGCTATAGTTGATTTTGGTGTTGGAAACTATAAAGGAGATGTTTTACTAAAGAAGATTCCTACAAAGGTTAAAACTGGGTTTACTAGAAAGTATAATTCATCAACCCATCCAGTAGCTATTTATAAAACAGGTAATTCAGTTAGTAATAGAGGACCTAGTCAAAAAGTGGATCATGATGATGTAATTGAAGATGATACAGTAAAAGATGATAATCAAGAGGAGAATGAAGATGATAATAAGATAGATAAGAAGGATAAATTGATTAAAGAAGTGAAGCCTAAGAAGGGGAGGAAGAAGTGAAGGTCTTAGCTTAAGGTATTAGAGTAAGCTAAGAGCTTAAGAGTAGTCTAAGAGTAGTCTAAGAGTAGTCTAAGAGAGTAGTCTAAGAGAAGAGTAGTCTAAGAGAAGAGTAGTCTAAGCTTAATCCAAGAGCTTATACTCTTCTTAAACACTTCAACACTTCAACACTTCTTAAATTACACCTCACAAAACCCTAAACAGAATATACGAAACTGCAATTATTTATTAATACAGGAAATATTCTCCAATCACTGCAATCTCTCTTCTCTTCTCTTTTCTTCTCTTTTCTTCTCTTCTCTTTTCTTCTCTTCTCTTCTCTTAATGGTAGAAAATTTTTCGCGATAGTAAAATAACATTTACATTAACATTAAACCCAAAACGTATCAACGGGAGAATTGTAATTGACACAGAAAAACGTAATAGATTACAAAGAATAATAAAGTAAATACATAGTACAAAAACATAAAGTACAAAACCACAAATTACAAAGCAAAAAACTACAAAACTCAAACAAATCGCACTAAAGTTAATAGATTATTCAAACACGTTCCTTATAACATCTAATCCCTAACAAAGAGCTACAACGCCATGTCGGAGCAAGCACCATTGTTCAATATTCCACGGAGCAAAAAGAATATGGGGCCACCAATGCGGTCTTTGAATATAAAACCATCGGTATCGCCATCACCACCACCACCGTCAGGACCAATGACAACGAATAATGAACCAGGATTAAACAAGTCTCAAGAAAGCGTTGGAGAAAAGAAAAAGCCCAAAAGAAAGCCGCCACCAATAGATTTTCTGAGGATCAATGGATCTCATTCCTTTAATGACAATGATGATAATAGTAATAGTAATAATAATAGTAAGAACAACAATGATGATAATATGATGATAGACAACGAAGGAACTAACGAAAATAATGATCGTAATGACAACAATAACGTCAGTAATAATAGTAATAATATTTACGCCAATACCCAAACCAATGAAGCTGCTAATACCACCACCAATCATATAATCAATCTAAATCCTTCATATGTCAACAATAATAGTGATTTTCAAATGCCTCCTGGATTTCAGAACAAAAGTCTATCGGATATCACCGGCGAAGAATGGCAGTTATTAGTCAACAGTAATCAGATAGTGGAAGTGGATAAATTGGGTGAAGGAAATGGTGGTAGTGTCGCCAAGTGTAAGATCAATAATGATGATAAAATCTTTGCCTTAAAGCTTATCAATACTGATTCTAATATTGATATCCAAAAACAAATCTTACGAGAACTCCAGTATAATAAGTTATGTGATAGTGATAATATCGTCAAGTATTATGGGACATTTATCATTGAAAACCAGTCTATGATTGGTATAACCATGGAATATATGGGAGGGAAATCATTGGATTCCATATATAAACGAGTTATTGAAATTGATCCCAGTAATAGAATCAATGAAAAAGTATTGGGGAAAGTAGCTGAATCCATTCTCTTAGGTTTAAACTATTTACATCAACAAAAGATCATTCATAGAGATATTAAACCTTCCAATATCTTATTAAATAACCAAGGTCAAATCAAGTTATGTGATTTTGGTGTTAGTGGAGAAGTTGTTAATTCATTAGCGACTACATTTGTCGGGACTCAATACTACATGGCTCCGGAAAGAATCATGGGTAAACCTTATACTGTGAATTGTGATATTTGGTCTTTGGGATTAACTTTATTAGAAGTGGCTTCTGGGAAGTATCCATTTTCAGATAAACTTGCTAATAATATGGGACCCATTGAATTATTATCATTAATATTAGAATACGAACCAAAGCTTATGGATTTACCTCAAGAAAACATCTTTTGGAGTGATTTATTTAAGAATTTCATCCATTATTGTGTGAAAAAGAATACTAGTGAAAGACCTAGTCCCAGACAAATGTTGCAACATCCATGGTGTTTGGCCCAGAGTAAAATTAGAGTCAGAATGGATAAATTTGTTCAGCAATTATGGGACAGTGAGTAGAGTGGAGTAGGGAATTGAGTTGAGTAGAATAGAGTAGAATAGAGATTACATAACTAATATAAGGACAGTAGGCTGGACCTAGCTCTCGCGGTAGGCCGTGGGTCTACTGGAACTAACACTCGCGGTACCTTTAGCACCACCTCCGGCTAACCTCTAGTACCACTACGGGCACGACAAAAGTCGCGCCCTTACCACTCCTCTCGCACAAAATTTTCATCCAATCATTCTCAACTTATTATTACTACAACATGCCACTTCCATTTGAAGGATTGATTCCCTTTGCCATTATGGGAGGGTTTTTTGCCCTCGCTGGACATGGAGTTCAGTTTATTAGATATTGGGATAACGGATGGAAAAATGATAGATACAATTTGGATGAATTTGATCAAAGAATGATGGATAGAGATTTCTTATTGACAGGAGTCAGAAGAGGTCAAACAAGTGAAGCAGTGGCTCCAGAACACTTTAAAACTGCCGACAAAAGAGTCCAAAGATACTACACTCCATACAGAGACCAATTTTTCTCTTTCAGAGAAAGATTATACAGAGGATATGTTGCAGGAGATTGGGATTTCTCATGAGGTTGAGATTTGTCATAAAGGGATTTCTCATGAGATATTTGCATTTATAGGTGTGTGGATTTTGTATTTTATAATATATAATAATACTACTTGAAATAAACTAATTAAAGTCTTTGTAGGTCCATTTTTCAGTGACTTTGGGTTTATATTTTTGTTTTTTAGCCACAGGAACTCTAGCTTCAATAATACCTTTAGATTGTAAATGATTGAAATTTGATACTAACAAATTACCTTCAGACTTTAAATTCTTTAAATTTCCAGTTAATTCATTAGATAATTTAACTTCTAAAGGTTTATTGATATTTTGGTATTTATAAAGTTTTTTCACTTTTTTATCTTTAGGTTTAGATACATGTTGTAAAGGTTTAGCTTCAGTTTCAATATTTTCAAGTTGAGAAATTTCATGAATTTGATGTTTTAAAGCCTTTAAGTTTTGTTGTAATTGTAATCTCTTTTGATTTCTTAATTCTTTATTTCTTTGATATTTGGTCTTTTTCTTATTTTCAGTAGGTTTATTAGCCGATAATTTGAATGAAGGTTGAGATTGTTGATCACTTTGATTATCTTTATTAATGTCTTTATCATTTTTATTTTCATCGTCATCTTTATCATTTTCATCATTTTCATCATCATCATCATCACTATCTTCATCAACTTCCTTTATGAGTCTTTCAATTAATTCCTGTTTCTCAGCCAATTCTTGTCTATTTAATTCATTAATCTTTTCCAATTCATATTCTTTATTAATAAGTTGTTTCCATGATTCTAATGATGGATTATATGATTGCCCAGACACGATACCCAGGTCTTGTTGACCATGTAATTGAATAGGACCAAATTCCATGGTTTTAGGTTTTTTGATAGGAAGTTTGGCGTTTGGATCATTATCGTCATTACCATTATCATTACTATTACCATTATCATTATCGGAATCATCCCATAAATCTTTATTATCAGCATTAATTAAACCATTTTTATCAACAGAAGCCATGGAAGTAGAATTATCAATTTTCCCAGCAATCTTCATTAATCTATTAACAGTTTTACCCTTTTCAGGTTTATTATTTCTTTCCAAAGGTAAATTAATTTTGGATTTATTAGTTAAAATCTCGGATGATTTCAATTTTTTAGCATTTTTAACTTCTTTAGATGATGTATCGATAACGAAATCTTGTTTACCAAAGATTTCATCGTCTTTATTTTGTTGGAAACCAGATTCCACATCATTTAAGTCGATATTTTTTCTCCAAGTTTTCTTTGTTTTACGGGATGTTTTAGCCATGGTGAAGAGTAGAAGAGTAAAAGGAAAAGTATCTCATCGCGCGGAGATGAGGAAGGGAGAAGGGAGAAGAGAGAAGTGAAAAAGTGAGAAAGTGAGAAAGTGAAGAAGAAGAAAAGAGAAGAGAAGAAGAGAAGAAGAGAGAAAAAAAAAAAAAAAAAAAAAAAAAAAAAAAAAAAAAAAAAAAAAAAAAAAAAAAAAAAAAAAAAAAAAAAAAAAAAAAAAAAAAAAAAAAAAAAAAA
>JAJMEC010000136.1:0-35573 GCA_030573955.1 Yamadazyma triangularis | reverse complement strand
TCTTAGGTAGATCTATTGTTGTCCACTCTGGTACCGATGATTTAGGTAAAGGTGGTCACGAACAATCTTCTACTACTGGTAATGCTGGTGGTAGACCTGCTTGTGGTGTTATTGGTTTCTCTAACTAAGTTTGAACTACAATTTGTATAATGAAATCATGAGTTGTTACTAATACACACAAAAATTTCCTTTATTTATAATATCCTATTTCTCTCTCTCTTTCTCTAAAAACAAAAAAAAAAACCAACTATTTATACACATTTATTTACTTTGGTACAAAGTAAACTTGTTCCGGACAGCTTGATTCACCAACCATGTCTTGTTTTTTGAAGTCCCCTTCAATAACATTACCCAAGATGTTGTAGTAATACCAAACTTCAAAGATATTGTCATTTTCACAAGAGACGTAAACCTCTTTTCCTCCATGGAAATCATTTAATGCCTTTTGAATATCACTTAAAGCATAGGTTTTCTCCACAGTTGGAACAATACCGGCTTCTGCCAATACATCATAGGTATTTAAACCTTCCCATAAGCTCATGGCTTTATCCCAATATCCAACAGCAGCCTCAAATTCTTGATAATCATAGAAACATCCTGGTTCAATAGTATTCATACATGTTCCATGTTTGTTATATTCATGTTCCCATAAAGTAATGCTTTTTTGATCATCAACATTGGATTTTTCCGTGTTGATGAAATATTTCAGCATCTTGTCATATAATTCCGGTTTGTTGAATTTATTGACAATTATATCAGTGATGTTATCTTGTTCATGATCAACCTCTAAGTCAGGGGCACAATATTCATCCCAAGTTCCATCACATCTATCATTCCACAATCCATGAAGAGTAAAGCTTTCTTCAACTGGAACACCACTGCTGTTTCTGATACTACCTGAGTAAGAAGAAGAGACATCCACTGCCTTCTTTTCTTCATCAGTACCATTTTTTGCAATAGTTACATAATCAGGATTGTAGTCATAAAACTGAGTTAATAAGAACAACCCTTTTGTTTCAAAGCAACAATATTCTGATTCTGGAATACGAGTATCATTTTGACATGAATAAGATTTAAATGGACTTGAAGTGAATTTGCCACATGTCTTAACATCAAATTCATCACCGACATCACGGGAGAATAAAGGATGGGCGTTAATAAGTGAAATAATAAATAAAATTGAGAAGATCATCACTTTAAAACCTGGGGTATCAAATAGAACCTTAAGAACAAAGAATAAATGACTTAAGAATAAAGAAAAAGAACAAGAAGAAGAAGAAAAAAAAGAATCAAAGATATTATATGACTTTTATAAGGTACGCTATGTATGTTCCTTGAGTTAAAATTTAAGAAATTATCAATGCCGTTTAAGGTTTGAACAATAAGTCGATAAAACCCCCGGAACTAGTAAATTAATTATATGCCGCGCTATGAAACAATTACCCCCGGTATGACCCTCGTTTTAAAAAGCCGTTGAATAATTTCACCTAATTACAGGGGAAAGGGCCACAAAACGGTTTTCTGTTACGATGGATATAATAGTCCGGTAAAACAAATTCTATTGTTTATATTCAGTACATTTAGCCTGAAATTGTTTCCTTCTATTGTTAAACCCAAATAGTATATCTGATTAACTAAAATCGGATTGATGATTTTATAGGAAAACTTTTTTAACCGATGATGGGGAAAGATAGCATTAAACCAGTTTAATACTATTATGATTATTAAAGGCCCTGGAGCAATAATATCTGGTAGGCCTTCAGACATGCAATATTGTTTATCATAGTGTATTTTATGTAAATTATTAGTTAATACACTGTATTGGAGGATTTGCATTGGGTTTAGAGTTATCTTTTCACAATAGTCATAAGTATCTACTAAACTTTCTTTTTCTGTTATCTGACTAATTGCAGAGTTTGCAGAACTATTAATTTCATATTGGTTATTGGTATACACCAAAGATCGGGATTCATTCAAAATCAAATTGCTATTTTCTGAAATCTCTCTTATGATATTAACAAATACAGAATCACCAATCATTCTAACGGATTTTATGTTTTCATGGCAATTTATAAATTTATTTACCACATGTGGTTGATAAAATTCGATATCACCCCTTGCCCACATTCTGCGACTGAACAACTGAGAACCTGTGAGGGGGTCCCTTGGCGCCTGATAATTATCATAGCCATCACTACCTAAATCTTGATTTAATTGATTATTAAAAAGAAAGTGATTTCCCCATGATAAGTCCTGCTTTTCAGTGATGGTGTTTGGTAAAATATTAGAAATAAGCCTATTTAGGTGTTTAATACTGTACTGTGAACTGAAATCATCTATTTGCCAATGTTTTTGTTTAATTAGTTTACTCCAGTTTGTAACTAGAGATTTCATTTTTTGAGTGAGAAACAAAATTAATTAAACATTCGGTTTCTAGTGTTTTCTCAGTGTTTTCTGTTTTGAGTATTTTTCTCTTAAATCTTCTCATCTTCTCATCTCAAGAATATCATAATTTTTTTTTTTTTTTCTCCCTTTCTTTCCCTTTTCGCCTTGATTAATTAATTCTTAATAATGGCTACTGATAATAAAATACTTAAGAACATCAAAAATAAGCATATACGGCAGAGAGTATTTGCTGATTTAAAACAAGAACGAGATAAGACTAGACATCAATTAAGGGCAGATAGAGCCAAAGAAGAAAGAAAGAATCCCGAATTAAAACAGGAAAGATTACAAACTAATGTTCCAGAAACTTTAGAAAGTAAAAGAGTATTTGATGAAACTATAACAGAAGAAGTTGAAGGAGAAGATGAATTCCAAGAATATTTCCTGAACAATAAATCCCCCAAGATTTTATTAACTACTAATACCAATGCTAAAAAGGCAGCTTATGAATTTGCTGATATGTTAATGGATTTTTTACCCCTGGTTACTTTTATTAAGAGAAAATCTCAATTCACTATTAAAGATATGGCCAAATTTTGTAAAAATAGAGAGTATACTGATTTAGTCATCATTAATGAATTTAATAAGAAAATCACCGGAATAACATTTATTCATTTACCAGAAGGTCCAACATTTTATTTTTCAATTTCTTCTATTACAGAAGGTAAAAAAATTCTAGGTCATGGTAAAGCTACTAATCATACACCAGAATTAATCCTTAATAATTTCAATACTAGATTAGGTAAAACTGTCGGTAGATTATTTCAAACTATATTTCCTCAAGATCCTGAATTCCAAGGAAGACAAGTAATCACTTTACATAATCAAAGAGATTATATCTTTTTTAGAAGACATAGATATTTATTTAAAAGTGAGGAAAAAGTTGGTCTTCAAGAAATTGGTCCTCAATTCACACTTAAGTTAAGAAGATTACAAAAAGGTATCAAAAATGAAACCGAATGGGAACACAGACCTGATATGGAGAAGGATAAACGTAAATTTTACTTATAGCATAGTCATTCGCATATAAAATATATTATTATTATATTATATATTTAACGGTTTAACCGTGTCCCTCATCGCTCTATGTCAAGGTTAAAAATATCACTAAAGGTCGTGGCGCGATTCATTCGAGCCTCCTCCGCCTTTATTTTTTTATTAACTAAATTTCTACCGTTGAATAGCTATATAGATTACAATTTATCTACCATTATAATTTGTGAAAGGGAGAATTAAAAACCCAAATAGTATACATTAATTCCTCAAGTATCAGTAAACGTCTGCGTAAGACTTGTTAACCAAGTTATGTCAATGGATAGTAACGGAGTTAATCAAATAATCAACGCTTTACAAGTGGTGTATGATAGTAAATCCACTAATGATCAAAGACGAGAAGCCCAAGATTTCTTAGAATCAATTAAGTCTGATGAAAATAGTCCTTATTGGGGATATCACTTGGCCCTTTTTGAAAATAATAAGGATCATTACATTGTGAGGCATTTTGGATTATCACTATTACAGCATTCAATTAGTAAGAGATATCATTTACTTGATAGTCATAAATGTTTAATGATTAGAAATTGGGTGATTGATTTGGCAAATAAGATCCATGAGAATGATCCTCATTATATTAAGGAGAAATTGGCATTTTTATGGGTATCAATTACTAAGAAAGTTTGGGGGTGTTATTTAGTTAAGATTTTAACTAAGGATAGTAATAGTAGTAGTATTAATGGTAATGAAATTGATGCTAATGATGGTAAAAATACTAGTTTAACTGAACAAGACACGGCTGATGGATGGACCTCCATGGATGCTGATTTATGGATCCTTTGGAATAAAAGTCTTATTACTCGTGAATTATGCTTAGTCATTATAAAAACGCTATTTGAAGACATTTATTTATTGGATGATCCAATAGCTATGAAAAGAACAGCTATTTTAAATCAATTGAGCACTTTAATTATTACTCCCAATGAAGTTTTAAACAAAATATATGATACCAATGAAAATGTGTTGATATGTAAATCTTCTGATGAAGGTTGGTTTTTACATTGGAGTAAATTTTTGATTGAAATTTTATCTTCTGAAGATTACAATTCTTCAACTTGCCAAATATTTGTTCCTAAAATTTTATCCACTTTTAAGACTTGTTTACATTGGATACAACCAGAGATTTTAAGAAATGAAAATATTATGCAAAATTTATTCAACATTTTAGTCATTCCTGATTCTAAATTGAAAACGTTAGCTGTTGACTGTTTACACATTTTATTCACCAGAAATTATTCTAATCATGAAGATTTTGATTATTTTATTGGAAGTATTTTTACCACCGAAGGTGTATCGAAATTGTCTCTTTTTTATGAATCATTAAAGATTGATCCTTCTGATATTGATGAGATGGTTTATTCTTTATCCAAGAAAACAGTAGAAATGATTGTGTCACTAAGTGAATATTTGAATATTTCAATACCCTCCAAGAATAAAATTGATTGGGAAAGATCTGATATTGATAATTATTTAAGATTAGTACTATCGACAACCAATCATCCAAGTTTAATAATCTCTGGATTGTCCTTACAAATGTGGGTTACTGTCTTGAGGTTTGATGAATTAAGTTCAAAATTATCAGTCGAAAATCTTTTAATGGATTTATTGGAAATCGCTGCTAATAGAACTATAAATTATAATCTAGTTGATGACGATAATATTTCAAAACAATTTTTGGACATTGATTTTGATTCTTCTTCAGATTCAAATTCATTTTTGGTTAATTATAGAAAATTCAATGAGGATATTGTTAGGATCACTGTATGTAAAAGACCCGAAGATGGTCTAATGTGGTTAGAAAATCGTTTGCAAAATTTCTTCAGTTCTGAAATAGGTAGTTGCTGTATTCTGAAATATCATATAGAAGAAAAGTCTGATGAATTTAATTATGGTAATGCACAATTTAATATCATTGAAAATTGCATCAGAGGTATTTCAAGATGGAGAATTTGGTATAATGGTGAAGACTTTGAAAACATAAATAATAGACTAAATGGTTTAGTTGAAAGTTTAGGTGAAAGGTTATTAGCCATGAATTTATCATGTCCTTTACTTATCAGAAAACAAGTTCAAACGATGGTACAATTTGCACCTTTATTAAAAGATGTTAGTCCATTGATGTTTCAAGTTTTGGAAAAAATATTGACGACTGCCACATTTGAATACCCTGAGAATATTTCTAATGAAGAAAAAGAATTAATTCGTGATTTAAGAACTAGTTGTGGTACTGAATTGAACCGGTTAGCTTATATAATGCCAGAATCGTTGAAGAAAATTTTTAGTGATTTAGAAAATGTGATTTCAAACATCTTATCATCAAAGAAAGTGAGTGAACATGAAAATGTTGCATTCAAATCATTTTTATTAGTTATTGCTTCAAGATCTTCTATAGATCATAAAGATGAGTTATTTGCTAAGATTGTCGATCCTGAATTATCAGCATGGTCAGCACCAGAAACCGAAAAAGGATTATTAGAGTTACATTGGTTTATGGAAAGGATGGGAATTGTTGAAATTGCATCTTATTTTCAGAAAAGAGGTATTACTGCCGAAACTAATTTGTTAGAAGCAACAATGGATGAAGAAGGTAGAGAATTAAGAAATAATTTAAAAGATCATTGGTCTTCAATCTTCCCAATTAGAGCTACAAGGATATTCATACAATATAGCATAGAAAAATTGGATCATGATTCAAACGAATATTTGAATTTATTAAAACTATGGAAACCTAGAGCTCAACCAATTATACCCCATATTTTACAATTATTAGCTCAAATCCAAAATTATCATAACCCTAATAACTGGAAAGATTTACCCGATGCAGTACAATCGTTTGTGAAATATAGTTGCTTAGAACGGTTTTGGCAACAAGGAGTGTCAATTCAAAGTAAAGAAACATTTATTGAAGAAAATGTTAAAGCAGCTTTAACATTGAGAGATTTTGCTGACTCAGTAGGACATTTGATAAGATATACAAGAGAGTATGCTTTTTTGACTATAGCTTCATTGTCTCAATTAGAAGAAACGTTATATGAAATTCCAGATATTGGATCAATGATTTGGAAATCAGTCGCTGGTGATGTCACGGGTATTACTTTACATAGTTGGAAGCATATGATTAATAGTTGTTTAAGAAGTGTTGTTAGAAACTGCCCAGTTAAATTTGTTGAACCATTCATGACGGATTTATTACCTAAATCATTCGTTGATTTGGATAAGTTATTAGTTAGCAGATGGGAAAAAGTTTATGTTAATGGATTACAATTACAAGGTAATGAAAATGATGAAACATTATCAGAAGAAATGATGGAAGAACATATGTTACGTCAATTAACAGCAACAGTGGTAAGGTATTTGATGGATATTGTTAGTCAATTCAATTCAAAAAGCATTACTGATACCCAATTTGCTTGTAAAAAATTAATTGTTGAGAATAAAGATATTTTAGCACCATTCTTACAACTTTGTTGTCATATTATTATGTTTAAGGACACAAAATGTTCATTTAATACTATATTAGTATTAAGAAATTTATTATCGGATATTTTACTTAAAGATGATGATGTTGACAAATATTTATGTGATAATTTGATAGAATCATTATTAAGAGTGTTGATGGATGATTATTTTGTAGAAACCCATTCTGAAGCTGCCACTGCTGTGACTACATTATATTGTGCATTAAGAACTAAGAATGATTATCCAGCAAGAAGATTGATTGCTAATTTACCCAATTTGACTACTAGTAATATTTCCAATTTTGAAAATTTGTTAATAAATTCAAAATCACTAAAACATCAAAGATCAGCTTTATTAGAATTAGTTAAGATCTCCAAAGATCAAAATAATGACACTGAAGTCGATGAGATAAAAGAACGTAAAAAACAATTAGAAGCCGCTTCTGCTGCAAGAACCAAGAAATTACATCAAGTTGATGTCATGGATGACCCGTTTACTGAAAATGGTGCTTTAGGTAACTTATTTGGTGAAAGCTAAAAATGCTTCAACATTTCAACATTTTTTTTTATCTTCTTTAAACACTTATCTCCTGTACATTAATACAAGAAGAATAAATATCCATGTATTTTATAATGATATATATATATATATATATATATATCCACATGTAACGTGACTAAAGAAGTAAACTGTTATTCTACATAGTGGCTGCTATTTGATGTATATATATATACATACATATAAATCCACATTTAGTTTTTTTTTTTTAAAATTACAACACTTTTATTTGAAGTAAATCGGGTTATTTTACCATAACAAGAATCGCTTTACACCGTAAAACTTACTCTATTAAGTATCTCTTGATACCGTCGCTGCCTCTTTATACTGGCGAGGTCGTGCCCCTTGTACGTTGATATTGTTGATTTTTTTCGCTCTCTCACAGATCCTGTTTAACCACACGAGATTGACTGTCGAAAGGCTAATTATAACAAGTCTTCGTTAGCATAAGAAAACACATAGAAAAGAAAAAGTATGCCTATTAAATCACTCGAATCCTACTTATTTGAAAGAAAGTTGGTTAATACTAGCTCAATTGAGATTCTCCAAAATGCCACAATCGGTATAGACGTGGAACACTATTTAAGTAGAATCTATACCTTTAAGAAAGAACAGTTTTTATCAGCTATAGGAGGTATACCTAGTTCCTTGAAGGATTACATTCAGTCTGATTTACAGGTGTTCAGAGAATTCAATATTAAACCCATATTTGTCCTCTCAGGGTTAGATATTCAGCTACAAGCTAATAATTATAATGTCAATCAATTAGGTCCAAGTGAACAACATTTAGAAAATACATGGTCAAAATTAAACACCAGAAATTCCAACCCTTATTCATATAGTAACATGAATAGTGACTCATTCAGATTATTTACTGATCCATTACCCTTAAGACCTATGATAAATGACTTAATTAAATATTTCATTGAAATCGATGTTGATTATTTGGTTTGTCCATATGATGCCTCATTTCAATTATCCTACTTATATAATACCAAAGTTATTGATTCAATTTATGGATCCACCGATTTATTATTGACTAAAGTTGAAAAATTTATTCTTGGAATGGAATTTCAATCCAAAGATTTCCGGTTTATTGATAAATATAAGGTGTTGAATGAATTAAACTTAAATGAACGTCAATTAGTTGATTTAAGTATTATGGTCGGTTGTAACCTTCAACCAACCACTTTTCCAAATTTCCCACCTTTACCAAAACCAAACCCAATCCAACCATATCCTCAATTGAGTTATTTCAAATTAGGTTTAGATATGTTATATCAATATAGTTCATTCAAGGGTAATAGCTCAAGTGACATATATGGATATATATTGAGTCTTAATGATCAAAGATGTTTGGATTTATATTATAAAGGTCATGCTGCTCTCAAGTATAATCCGGTTTTGAATGAAGAAGGTTATGTTACTTTATATTCATCAGAAATGTTAAAATTAGATTTACTAGATGAAAGTGATGACTTTATTTTAGAAGAAAGAACGCCTGATGAAAAAGATGAGGATAATAAAACTAAAGAACCATCTAGTGATTCAAAACCTGTCCCCACTAAAGAAGGAAATGATGATGATAGTAATAAGAATAATAACAGCACCACCAAAACTATTAAAGTCCCTAATAACCTTCATGATGTTTTATCACAAAGGTTACCCCCTGAAGTCTATTTTTATCAATCTATCGGATTAGCACCCATAGAATTATTGGAAGCAATTACTCAAGGGCAGTTGAACATTAGACCTCCTTTAGAAAGTGGATTAAATGATAGTTTTAAACGATTAATTAATTCAAAGTTTTATATTGAAAACTTGGATTCATTATTTAATTTGATTACCCAATTATTAGCAAGATACTATCAAGTGAAACGAATTAAGGTAAACTATTGGTATAAAACAGATGATCTAGAATTGAATAATCGTATGATACCTCCTGTATCAAGAAAGATTAATCATTTATTTTACGTTAACCCAGAAGTTAAAAATTTCAATTTGATTAATTTTTTCAAAAATATTGATGAAAAGTATTCAACAGACACCTTCACCGGAGAAATTTCTAATAACAATGAAATCATATCGACAGTTATGTTAAGAACTTTATTCTTATTTGATATTATAGATAAAAAGACGAATGAATTAACAAATTTTGGTAAACTAATTAAAAAGTTTGTTGATGAACATGATACAAAACTTGATGTTAACACATTACAAGAGATTATCTTAATTTCTTTATTGATGAAATCCGATACATTGAAATTATATGAATCAAGTAGAGAATTTACTTCAGTGGCTAAAAATTTCAAAGAATTGAATAATGATTCATCATCTGAATTTAAGCTTGAAAATGAAGAATTTAGGTTCATAACGTTAATTTCAAGAGTTTTATCAGTTCATAAATTGAATATTTCACCAATAAATTACCAAGGGCCTATCTCCAGGAGTTTATTGAATTTTAGATCACATTTAAAGTTCATTTCCAGTAATTTAATCTACACTTTACAAAGTTGTTTACTTGATTTGATTTCAAGACAAGCTAACAACAACATTAAGGTGAATTATGAAGATAAAAAAGATTGGTATAATTTAATTAATGATATCCCTTTCTACAGGGATATAAACAATACTTTATTGGGGGTGATTGGTGAAATATATTTTGAATACAGTTTAAAACAATTAAAATTGAACAAAGATTTATCCAAGGAACAAATCATTGAAAATTCTCAGGATCATTTATTAAACTCAGTTTATCAAATCAACAATTCAACCTTTAACATTAATGTTCATGGTGTTAATAGTATAACATCCAAGCAATTGTTAGGAGATTTCAAAAATGGTATTAAATTCTGGAATACATTTGTTGACTTTGCCAATGTAATGAAAGAAGATAAGCTGATAATAAATGAAGAATATTGGAAAACTATATCTGAAGCAGACAAATGGATGAAGCAATTTGTTTAGTTTGTTCTTATCTACAGATTATAAATAGGTTATGTAGAAAAAGAAAATTATAAGGGGAATAAAGAAAAAAAAAAAAAAAAAAAAAAAAAAAAAAAAAAAAAAAAAAAAAAAAGAAAAAATTAAAATAAATAATAAAAATAAAACATCAAATAAAGCTTAAGATTCTGAGGTGAAAAATCTTGTGTCCGCGATCGCTCGACTATCTTTCATAACTATGTCGTTAACTACAAGAAGTATGGGATTGTTGAAACAGTCAATAAGGCTTAGTTCTAACATCACCAATGAAATGTCATCAAGTGAGCTACTCACAGGAACAGGACAAGGTCCATTCATCGAAATACCCGAGTTTAAAGCTATAGGAACACCTAGTAATGTATTAAATGTAAAATTACCCCAATCATCCAATTTAAATATTAAATTGGGAGCCACTATAGCTATGAATGGAGATTTAACAAATATAAACATTGTAAATAGAAAATTGGGTAATATGAAATATCAAATTTTGCAATCTCAAGCGTCAGCTTCATTATTAATAGGAGGAAGAATAAGATCCAATTGCATAAACAATTATTGTGTTGTTGATATTAACGCCAAAGGTGAAGAATGGACCATCTTAGATGATTCTAGTATAATAGCATGGACTGGATATGATCTTGAATTGAAACCAGTGGATATACTTAAAAAATGGTCCAGTTACAAGACAACGGGTAAAGGACGAGTAGTTCTTAGTGGTAATAATAGTATATTTACCGTGAATATCCAACCAGGAGAGAAAATGTTGATTAATCCTACCAGTTTAATTGCTGCAAATGGTGATTTTCGATTCAGAATCACTCCTGGACTTTTCAACTTACCAAAGTTTACTTTACCATTTACTATGCCTAAATTTAAGATTCCAAAACTATCATTGGCTCCTTCACTCAAAATGCCTAAACTACCAGATGATGTTCAAAGATACATAACTAGAACCAAGTATTTTTTCCAAAATACTATACTTTTCACAAAACTAAGTATAATTCAAGCTTTTAAACCAGTTTTTATTGAAGTATTAGGTCCTTGTGATCTCTTACTTAGTACTAATTCTCAGGTTCCAAATAGATTGTTTCTCACCAAGCAAGAAATAAACTCAATTAGACAGAGTTAAAAACGACTAACAATAAATTATGTTCATGCTCATTTTATGGTTATAGTTATTTTTAGTTGCAATTAAAACATTTGCATTTTTAGATATATATATATATACACTTTTATTTTAACTTTTTGTCATTCTTCTGTTGCTCGTATTAAAAGGTTAAAAAATTGTAATCTCAATTTTGTATTCTCGCTTATCTATTCCTTCATATGTGAACCTCTTTACGCCGATTAGGGATGCTTTCGCGCTTTGAGAAGGAAGACTGGAAAAGGTTTTTTTTTTTTTTTTTTTTAAAGTTAACTTCCGTAGAGATTACTTTCATATAAACGTCAGTAATTATCGACGATAGGGTATTGCATTATTTAGCGTCGTCTTATTATGGAGATATCGAAAACCACTACGTCTAACGATTGGAAGTACTTTGCAAAAGGTAATGCTAACATACTATTCGAATATACTGGAACAAACGACTACTTAAGGCATAAGTTATTGAGATTACGGTTAAAGAAGGATGATGACCAGTACATATCTACATGCGAATTATATGACTTTGTTGAGTTGAGATGTAAGCACTTATTTCCTCAATTGATCATAGATATCCAGCTTGTTGTATTAACCAAAGAGCTCGTCAATAATTTAGACAGCAATGGGAATCAACTTATGTTAAATGAACGATATGGATTGTTAATTCCAAATATATTGGATGGTGATTATCGAAGAGAAGAACTTTCTAAAAATTGTAATTTACATTATACGGGGAAAATTGATTCCGTAATATTGGAAATGAAACCTAAATGGCTTTATGATAATAAGACAGATAATTATTGTAGGACATGTCTGTTGAATCAACTTAAACAACTCCCACGTCATTTCTGTCCACTAGATTTGTTGTACACTGAAACCATTGACCAAGGAATTGATGACATATTTCTGAAGGTACCTGAAGAATTATATAATACTGTGGAATCCAATATCCCTATTAGACAATTATTAAGAGCCTTCTTGAACAATCCTAATAATATTTTTCAGAAGCTAAAACAATATCAAAAGATTAACGACAGAAATGATTTAATTGAAAATTTAACTTCTCCAAATGATGTGTCGACTAATTTGTCATTAGTTATGACGTTAAGAGATGTTGGATTGTTTTTAAAATTCGAAAAATACGATAAGGATAATAATATTCATAACAGTCATAGTAATGTCAATAATATAATGGAGATAAATGATGAGAAATTCCTTTTAACTTGCAATATCTATGACTTAGACTTGAAATCAAGATCAAAATATAAAAATTGGTTGGAAGTGGAACATAAATTACAACCAATTTACAATTCTTCCACACCTGGTTGGAGACATTGTATAAAACATTAATGCATTCAACTCATAAATATAATTCATATTCAAATAATTTCATATATCAATAAATTATAGAAACAAATAAATGAATCAAGATCAAAACACCGGATATGTATTACAAATTTTATATATATATTAAGATACTTAATAAAAAAAAAAGTAGAAAATGATTTATATGAGGTAAGTAAAGAAAAGCAAAGAATAAATTACCACACATCTTCTTGATATCTGTTTTGGACTTTAAATCCTCTAATTAAATCAGAAGCTTTTTCTTCAGGAATACCTCTTTCTTTAGCTAAGATTTGAGTCAAAGATTGTTGAACATCTCTAGCCATTTTAGATGCATCACCACAAACATATATATAAGCACCATCCTTAATTAATTGAGCAATAGAAGCAGATTCTTCAAGTAATTTGTGTTGGACATAATTCTTTTTATCACCTTCCCTAGAAAATGCAGTATACATTTTGAACTTGTCACCCAATTTTTTAGCATATTCAGGCCATTCATCTTTATATAAAAAGTCTTCATCAGACTTCCTACAACCAAAGAATAATGCAATTTGACCTATAGGGCTATCACTGGATTCCTTGACAGCGATTTTTTCCCGAACAAAACCTCTAAATGGAGCCACACCAGTACCAGGACCAATTAAGATAACTGGAACACTTGGATTAGAAGGTAATTTAAAGGTTGACCTTCTAACATGGACAGGTAATTTAAATTTATTGAACCGATCTCTTGGTCCTTTTAAATCATACGTAAGTAAAGGTTTTTCAGATTTATTGTTTTGTTCTAGTTCAATATTCTTCAACAAATTAGTTACAACACCAGTAACATATCTACCATCGACTTCTTCAGCTTCTACAACGGCGGTGATATGAATAGAAGTTTTTTCACTTAATGAACTTGAACTGATGGAATAGTATCTTGGTTGTAAATGACCAATAGATTCAATTAAAAATTCAAAAGGAACATTAGTCCATGGTTGACCATTAGATAATTTTAATAAAGCATCAGCCATGTTATAGTGCTTAGAATGAATTTCTGAAGCAAATAACTCTTTATCATTACCAATTTTAGCAACCAAAGCTTTGGTTTCTTCATTAGGAGCAAACCCAGCAATACTAACAAAGAATTGTCTTGAAATAGGACCAGAAATTTCCAAATGATGTCTGATGACAGCTTCATAAGTAGTTGGAGTGGGGAAAGGAATAGTTATAGTAGAATCTAACGCTTTAATGTCGAAAACAACACCCAATCTATCTTCTAAACCAAAAGCTTTAACAAAGTTGTTAATATTGTAATCAGAATTAGATGGCCAGACAGCTAAATGATCACCAGTAGAATATCTTAAATTAGTACTAGATAAATCAAATTCAACATGAATACAAGATCTTTCTTTGGAATTAAATAATTCTTTGGTAGTAGTGATCTTAGATAAGTAAGGATGAGTACTACCGAAAGGACCTTTAGATAAATCTTTAGTTGGGTCTAAATAACTCTTATTTGGTTCACCAACAGCAACATGAGCATCATTAATAGTTAATTCTTCATTATCTATAATCTTAATACTTGGATCATAAGTCAATTCATGTTCTTCAAAGTCCAAGTTATTTTTTAAAGATTCAAACATATCATCTTTCCAAGCCAAATAATCTTCATCTAAAGTTCCTATACCATCATCACCTTTACCCAAAGGAGCAAATCTTTGGGCACCTAATTCTTCAAATTTAGTATCAACTTTAACCCCCATTTCATTATAAAATTCATAAGTAGAATTACCTAAACCAAACACTGAAAATTTAATATTGGATAAATCATCAGCTTCATTGTCTAAATAATCAATAAATTCTACCGCGTCATCAGTTGGTTCACCCTCACCATAGGTAGCCAACAAGAAGAAACATAAAACATCTTCAGGAACTTCATTAAGATTATCATAATCAAAATCAGATAAATCACCAACTAAAACTTTTAAACCAAATCTACTCGCAAGTTCTTTGGATAATTTATGAGCATAATCTTCTGCGGTCCCGGTTTGAGATCCATAAAACACTAACGTGTTTTTATCGTTGTCCTTTAAACTGGTGACTAAGTTTCTAGATTTTCCTCCTAAATTGGCAGTGAACCCAGCAGAGGTTCCATCATCTGATGGCCATATATAATCTTTACCAAAATAAAGAATGGCACCAACAACAATAGCTCCAATTACAACAAAATCCAAAGTATCTAATGCCATGGTGATAATAAAAACGTTACAAATAGGTTTAAAGAATCAATTATAGAAAAAAAAAGTCTCAACCTTTTATTTTATATCTATAGTTTATAGTTAAGTAATTAATATTACCAAGTGTTGTTGAAGCCTTTTATCACGTCCTGAATTAAAAAAAGTGATCAAAAGAGAAAAAAAAAAAAAAAAAAATTGATTGAAAAAATCCGTCGTATAAGGTTTTAAAATATCATATGGAATTGATTTCCAACTTCGGACATGTATTTCGTGCAATTATCACTCCATCACATGAAAGATAACGCGGAGACGTCAGGTGCAAATGATGGGAAGAGATTTAAATGATGGAAACATAATTTGTTGAAAAGAAAGAAAGAAAAAAACGATTATACGTCATTATTGTACACATAGGATTAGAACCCTTATTCTACATATAACAAATGAAACACATGGATTTTCTGGAGCCAAATTATAGCAGCAGTAGTGTTAATGTGGGGCAGGGCTCTGTCTAAAAATACAGTGAAATATTATGGTGCGGGTGGTCCATTTTCAGAAGGGAGTTGTTGTTCTTCTTCTTGTTCTCCACGCAGAGCAACATTGTTGTCATCAATGTGAGTAGTTTCATTTTGCTGTTGCTCAAGGGCATTAATATCAGCATCTTTATACACACGAGAAACTGTCACCATAGTTTTTCTAAATACTTCTTCATTATAATCATCACCATAGATTTCTTTAACCATATTGATAAAACTAGTTTCATTAAACTCAATTAGGGCTCTTTTACCTAAACTGTAACTCATTAAGGTACTACTATCATTTCTGGCTATAGTGGATTTTATTAAATAATCTTTTTTGACAAACTCATTAATAAGTTCAGGTAAAGTGAGATTGATATTACTGTTTTTGACATAGAGTCCATCAACAAGGCCAAAGTCTTGTAAGGCTTTCTTCATATCGTTTTCGGGTAATGTGTTTTCATTAATGATTATAATTGAAATGAGGATCATAATGATACCTAGTTTGATCAAATCACTGTTATTTTGAGGCCCCTTACGTCTCTCATACTTGTTGAAGAAATAATAATCTTCCAATACATCTCGGTTATGATCAGGCGGTTGTGTGCTAGCATCGAGTTGCCAAAGCTCATCAAGGATATCTTTTTCTTTAGTACTCATACAATTAACTAGTAGAAATGGATCAAGCCGCAGCTGCCGACTCCGATTATCATCACCCCCAGTATCATTATTACTCTTTACTACTTGTATCTTCATGCCGTATACTTCTTGAAGAACATTGTCCACATGTCTCATGATATTGTCATAACCAACTTTTTTATCAATTACTTCCATTACTTGGTTTCTTCTGGTATATCTTTCAGAACTGGTTCGTGATAGTAACATACGAATCACATTAGCTTCATTATCACTCAAGTTAATTGTCGGTGTAGTTTCACTCTCACTACTACCATTAACTTCTCTTGACTGAGTATTATCTATCTGACTATTTCTTTCATACTGTTCTAATTCATCTACATCTTGAACTGATAATTTCATAGTCTTCTTTTTCCTTCTTGGTTGGGTCTCTTGTTCTGTCTCTTCATACGATTCATCATCATCATTTCCTGTCTGCTCATAATCATTATCTCCTTCATGATTATTCTCCTCTTCTTCACTATCTACGACTCGTGATTGTCTTTTAGTTCTTGCCATAAAATACAAAACTATCACTGATTTGCGTCGCGTATAAAATTTCTATCATTTCATATAATTTTCAAAGCTATAAAAAAGAAGCTGCTTCAAATAAGAAAATAGTGTTACAATAGATCCAAGTAACTAAGCTATTAACTAGAAGGTAACTTGCTTGATGTCTGAAAGTAATCCTAAGCCAAGTGAGTCATCCAAGCCGATACCAAGTTCATCGCCGCCAGCTGGTTTAGCATCTTCGTCCAATGAAAGCTCGCCTCGACCTGAAGATAATGGTAGACTGAAACGGAAATCGGCTAGAATGGCTTCACTTAAGACTCAACAAATGTACGGAAGACTTCAAAGTAGTCCTGTTTTAAAAGAAACAGCCACGCCAATCAAACCATCAACAGCAACCGATACTGGAATCGATCCTAATGATATTAATAGTTCTCCTGTAATTAAACGTAATTCAAGTATCAATGAGTTTGTGGAACCAGAATTAGCCCCACCTAAACCTTCGTACTCAGGACTTCCTTTAGAGTCTTTTCCTTCTGCTAAGATAAAGAAAGAGTCTTTATGGCCTAGTAGGAAGAAGCAAAAGACTAATACTAGAGAACCCTCGGTTTCTATTCAAGATACTGAGGTTGATCCTGGTGTAGAAATGACTTATAAAAATAGATTGCAAACTGCTGCCAGTGACGTACTAACTGAAGAGAGCATAATACGAAGTATCGTTAAACCTTTGAAAAAGTTTAAATCAGACATGAATGATGACCAACAAATTGTTAATACACCAACGTCCCGCAATAATGGACGTAAATCAACTGATACTAGTCCTGTTAGGTCTTCGAAAAGAATAAAAGTAATATCACCTAAGAAGTCTATCACCACAGCTAGTTTAGCTCCAACTTCGGGTACCAGTAATAGAAATGGTGGCGATGTTCAAGAAGAATCTGCCAATGATGATTTTTGTAGTGCCTGCGGAGGATCAGGTGTTTTCATTTGCTGTGAGACATGTCCCAAATCTTTCCACTTTTTATGTAGTGATCCTCCACTTGATGATTTACCTGAAGATAATTGGCAATGTCGTGAATGTGAGACCAAACAAAACCCTAAATTAATTAAACCGTGGAATAATATAGGTATGTTTGGAAAACTTTTGAACAAAACTGAACTCATAAATCCGGTAGAATTTCAACTACCTAAGAAATTAAAAGATCATACTTTTGTTAATGTTTCTACTGCAGAAGGTGGAGTCTATGAAGATTCAACTTCCAAACCTGAATTATCATATACCAAATTAAATGGTTCTCAAATAATTGGCTACAATTATAATCGTGATTTGGAAATTGATAGTTTATATGGTAAAGACAATAAACCTTATTTATGCCATAGATGTAAAATGTCAGGATTAAATAATCGAGTGATTGTTCATTGTGATTATTGTTCTTTAGTATGGCATATTGATTGTTTAAGGGAACCATTTTATACTCCTAAAACTATAGGTACAAGATGGAAATGTCCTAATCATATTGAAAATTTATTACCTTTAAATCTATTTAACAAGAGGAACTTAAAAGATACTTCTATCATTGATGTATCATTACACAGTCATTTCTTAAAGCTTGCATCCATGAACAATATATTAATTAAATATCGAGATCAACCATTTTTAAAAGATGATATGGGTAATGGGAAATTTCCAACGTTTCAAGACTATTTACAATTTGAACAAGAAAATTTTACCAAAAGAGACTCTGCCTATGATGATGATATATTTAAGAATAAAACCCCGGGGTATGAAAATAGTGATGATATCCATGAAGATTTCAAAATCCCTGAGTTCTTTCAAAATTATAGTATTCCTAATAATGTCATAGCCAAACCAGGGTCAAATTTATCCAAGATCATTTCCATGACCAGTGAATCTGATAATAAAGTCACTTCATTCATTTATAGAGTACCAGAAGAACTGATTCTTTTAGACTTTTTATCCAAGTCTCGTATATCCAAACTGGGATCAGAATCAAGGTCAAAATCACGATCAAGAAAGTCTTCCACACCTATAAACATTAAACTGGATATACTACAAGATATTGGAGAATATGATAATAGATCCAATCAAGAAACAGAATTATTGCATACAATTGAAGAGTTTCAAAACCTGAATCGGGAAACCCCTAAGATGAAGCAATCACTGAAGGAATTAAACTTTGAGGATCTAGTTAAGGTAGCATTACAACTGAATCCTTTACAACTGAATCCTTTACAACTGAATCCTTTACAACTGAATCCTCAAAACGAATCTACCAGCCAACAGATATCAAAGGAAACACAACCACCACAAGATTTAACCAGTGAAGAAATAAAGGAACTCTTAAGCGTTAAAAAGTTAATGGAAATAAAGGGTAAAGAGTCATTACTAAAATATTTGCATTCTCAATAGAGTATATATATATAAATATCTATATAAAAAGATATTATTACTTTTTAATATGTACAGGATTATTAAATTAGGACTTTGTGTTGACATTTATAGTAGGTATTTCTTCTTCTGGAACAGAGCTGGCATTTGTAATTTGTACCAATTTCGATAAGATTTCCGAACTCTCTGCATTATGACATGGAATTTCAACTTTTTCATTATTTTCATAGACAATTAATTTAGTCGGACACTTTGCAAGCTCTTCTGGGGATTCAGTTTGAATCTTTTTAACTTGGAATGCAATATCATCATTATGGAATTTTAACGTAGGTAAATTATGCTTCCAGAATTGTCTTAATCCCATGGAATCTTTATGGTTTCTAGCTTGTGGTAATAACAATTCCATCTTGGTGTATTTAGGATCAAACTTATATGCCACATCTGGTGTACCACTTATTTTATTTAAACGAGCCACCTGTCTCAATATCCTTGATGACGGCAAATCAGGAAACATTTTATTGGCAATCTTTGCCTTAGCCATTTTCTATAGTAAATATGGGTGTGTTTTTAAGATGTGAACAAAAAAATTTTCCACTTCTTCAATACTTTTCTATGGAGTGCGATTGAGAGTGATGCGCCGCACACTGTGAGTCAATACCAACAACTGATAGGAATTACAACAACATTAAATTATCACCATGATATCGAAACCAAACAGTTTTATTAGTGTGGTGAGACACTATTCTAGTAAAGCAGACAGATTTGTACCTAAAACAGGAGTTTATCCTAAGGGATACGTGGTAGGAGGTATTCATAGTGGAGTGAAGAAGGATGGAAAGTCACTTGACTTGGGGATTCTTCATAATGAGTCAGGGAATGCCGCCGTGGCTTCAGGGGTTTTCACCACTAATAAATTCAAGGCAGCTCCAGTACAAGTATCATCAAGGATATTGAAAGAAAAAGATGGACAAGGAATCAATTCTGTAGTGGTAAATAGTGGTAATGCTAATGCGGTTACTGGAACTAAAGGAATCAAACACGCTGAAGAAATGGTCACTGTTACTGACACTGCATTAAAGAACAATGAATTATCCAGTTTAGTAATGTCTACGGGAGTTATTGGGAACTTGTTACCCATAGAAAAAATCCTTCCTGGAATCAATGAATTAGTCAATGATAATCATTTAGGTAATAGTCATGACCATTGGGTTAATTGTGCTAAAGCTATTTGTACCACAGATACATTCCCCAAATTAGTCAGTAAGCAGTTTGATATCAACGGAACTACTTACACCTTGGCCGGGTTAGCCAAAGGAGCAGGAATGATTTGTCCCAATATGGCCACATTATTAGGGGCATTTGTGACTGATGCTCCTGTTTCCAGCTCCGCGTTAAGACAAATTCTACAATATTCCGTCAACAGATCATTCAATTGTATTTCTGTGGATGGTGATATGTCGACTAATGATACCATTATCGGGTTAGCCAATGGAGCCGCTGGTGGTGAATTAATCGATGATACTGCTGAATGTGCTGAAAGCTATAGTATTTTACGCCACGAGATAACCGAGTTTGCCCAACAATTGGCTCAATTGGTAGTAAGAGATGGTGAAGGAGCTACAAAGTTCATTGAACTCAACGTTAAGAATGCTTTATCTTATGATGATGCTAAATCAGTAGCTTCATCTATTGCCAATTCCGCGTTATTCAAAACCGCCATGTTCGGTAAAGATGCCAATTGGGGGCGGATCTTATGCGCCATTGGTTACTCCGATAGTTCCACTCCTCACTCCATCATCCCTAATAAAACCTCAGTAAGTTTTATTCCCCCCGATAATTCTGAGCCCTTAAGATGTTTAGTTAACGGAGAACCCGAACAAGTGGATGAAGAAAGAGCATCACAAATCCTTGATTACGAAGAAATTAAATTAGAAATCGACTTAGGAACCGATGGCGGTATTGATTTGTCTTATTGGACATGTGACCTCTCGCACGAATACGTTACTATCAATGGTGATTATAGATCATAGAATCATGGAATAACTGACGCGGTATCGCGAGTCATATATAGAATTTTTATAGATATATCATCATCATCATCATCATCATCATCATAACTTCAATTGTAACACCATGCCAGAAACAAGTCAAATAAAAGACTTTCCATGGGTAGAAGGTCTGGGCCAAAAACAGACTAGACAATTGTATTGTTTGTTATTATGTATTCGATTAAGTTTCAAACCTTCAGCGCCTTATAGATTATATGTTACTGACTTCACCAAGAATCAGTACATTGCCAATCCTCGTTTAGAAGTGCCCAATATGTTTGATGATCTTGAATTGGATTCCGATGAAATTTTCCAAGTCGATATATATGGAGAACATTTACAACCGCTTTTAAAACAATACCAGGAACATGCTCGTCATAAACTATTTGAATCTCGTGAATCTGTGGTTAGATTACTAGAGAAGTTTTGTATAATAAAGTTTGATGCCCATTTGAAGCTGTTTTGTGGTGTATTAGAGGCTAGGGGGTCTAATTTACAGTTATTGGATAAAGATTATGGTCAAAGACCTCCGGAATTGATCCACTTGTATCAGAAGATTAAGACTTCAAGACCTGCTAAATCCCACAAGAACAAATTAAAAACCGTGATCCCTGAAGATATTTTAATGGGGTCAAATAATGGTTCCTCGGGACCTTCACCGACAGTGGAAACAGTGAACAAGCCAGAAACCCGTCCTGCTCCTTCTCGCCCTGCTCCTGCTCCTGCTCCCCCTACCACCTTACACTCAATTGGTTCCAATACCAATCTGTCCCAACCAGTATATCAATCACAACCACCTCTCAAATATGAAGAACTGTTTGAAAACGACATTATTCCCGATACTAACTTCAATGATGATTATGTTTCAATACCTGATGAGGACGATGATGCTCTTTCAGAGGATGATCAAATCCAATTTCGTCAAGATAATACGTTGTCAATAAAGCATATAAGTTCTATGTCATTGGTAGAAGATGGGATTCTATATGAGACTACTGGCTACATTGCAAGTATAATACCGTGTGATTATAGTCATATTTGTGTGAAACGATTTGAATATAATCCTGATACCAGATCAGCTGAAGTATCCGACCCATTCTTAAAGCCCATAGAGATTATTATTTCATCGATAATCCCGAATAAGGAATTATTATTAACAAGGGAAAACTCGGTAAAATTGTATTTAGACACCAAACAATTGTGTCAATTATTTCCTCAACAAATTGAATCTTTATACACCAATCCCAAAACCTTTGGTGATATCTTTGAGTCGCTGATGTTACATAAAAGAAAGCTTAAGGTTTACAAGAAAAGCATAAAACTCAATAATGATAAGAAGATAGTAGTCTGGACCTGTAAAAACAACCCATTGGTCGATAATCAATAATCAATATATATTAAGAAAGAAGATACTCAATGTTACTCAATGTTACTCAATGTGAAGACCCCAATGGAGAAGGTTTACTTGAAACTACCAAACTAGAACTAGTAGCACTAGCCTTTTGACTGACTTTTTCGACTAGTTTGGCCGTGTTTTTGAATGCTTTCATACTCTTATCAATTCCAGATACCTTTCTAACAATTTCCACTATAGGCCAAGGGAAGGCCCTAAAAATCGGCAAAAAATTCCCATAGAATGGTAATTTAATTTCACCTCTTTTCCCAAGCTCAATGGCTTTGACTAAGTGTTTGGCCACATACTTTGGATCGAGTTCAGGTGCTAATAATCGAGATGGGGATACAATACCTCTAAACATTGATGTTCTTAATTGTCCAGGACAGATAAGCAATGTCTTGACTCCTTTTGGATGTAATGATGGCGGTCCCAACTCATAAGTTAATGACTCGTGTAAAGCAATCAATCCAGATTTGGAGGCCCCATAAGCACTCAATCTGGCTGGTGACATATACCCCAACACTGATGCAATAGTGACAATATACCCCCGTTTCATATCAATCATATCAGGCAAAAAAGTCTTGATTGTATGGAAGCTGGACATTAAATTAACATTAATAGTGGTTTCTATTTCATCGTATGATAAATCTAATAATTCCTTACCTATAGCTATACCAGCGTTATTGATCAACATAGACACAATCCCAACTTCTTTTTTGATTCTTTCGTGGATTTCCCACACTTTAACTCTATTACTGACGTCACATTCGTAATAATGAACTCCCTCAACCTTTTTTTCGTCTTCTGGAATGTGAATATCCAATACAACTACCTTTGCCTTTTGTTCTCTCAACTGGTTCACAATTTCGCAGCCTAATCCTGATGTTCCTCCTGTAACTAATGCAATATCTATACGAGGCTCAAAGTAGTTCCCGACAATAAAGTCAGAAACCGTTCTAAATTGTTTATTGAGTTGATAAACGTAATTAAATGGGACCATAGCAATAATTTAATAGTGTTAATACAAAAATAGGAAACGATTGCAAAAAAATAAAAAAAATTAAAGAAGCTCAAATGCAGCACAAACATTACTGTTTTTGAAAATGCGAAATTGTTAAAAATTGTTAAAATCAACAGTCATTACTGAGCAACTCTGCGACTCTAAATCATGTTTAATGGACCGCCAGCAGTTCTTAGAATTAAGAGAAAAAGAGGTCAAGATCCTCTTCAGGCATTGATCTTTGAAGATAAGCAGTCTTCTAAAAGATCTAAACCTTCATCACCTACTTCTTCTGGACCAGTTACTCCTAATGAAAGTATAAAGGAACAATCACCTACACCATCGAATTTCTATTTCCAGTTATCACGGACTGATGATTCCAGTAAATTTAAGGATGATGATCTGATGTTGAATTCTGTGCTATCTGAAGCTGCAAGTAAAGAGGACGATTCGAGAAGAAACTTTGTCATTCCTAAGCAACAAACTGAGGAAGATGTTTATATACCTCATGAATTGTCTGATATGGTTCAGGATTTCATGATTGACAAGGAGGAGGCTGTATTACCACGGAAAAAAAGAGGGGTTAACAATGAGCCAAGCGAAAAGTCCAAAGTTGAAGCTTTACAATCTCCAAAACCAACTGAGATAGCTGGTGACACAGAAGGTCAATCAACTGTTCATGTCATCGAACCTGATGAATACGTCTATGATGTTTATCAATTGTCAACAACAACAAGTTATAATCACCCAAAATCTCAAATCGGATACATCAAGTTTTTCGATGAAGAAGATGAACAGTTTAATGGTTCAGAGCCTAGTGAGGACAGACCATTGTTTTCTGATAACGAAGATTCTAATGCTGAAGATTACTATCAAAATGATTATCCAGAAGACGAAGATGCCGATATAAGAAGTGATATTTATGATGATAACTATAAAGATGACGAATTGGAAGTAGAGCCTGATCAAGTCAATGAATTATATGAGTATACTGAAAAGAATAATTTAAATCTTTTGCCAGATGATGGTTACAATAGTGATGATGATGCTGATTATGTATTTAATGGTGGTGACGATGATGATGATCACGACGACGATGACGACGACGATTATGACGATGATGACTACGATGATGGTAATTTTTCAGAAAATGAGTACACTCGACATAATTTCTTTGATGGTGAAAGTGATGATGAATTAGCTCAACACAGAGACAAAATCTTTTCCAGGCTACAAAATATCATTGATCAGTAGTTATTTTTTATTCTTTAAGAGAAAAAGAATTTGCTATTTACAATTTCTTGAATATCTAAAGATCCTGTAGGTGGAGGATCGATTATTCTTGTTTTAATTAAGATTGGGGTAAACCTGGAATCATATTTTCTAGTTTCTTGTTTAGTGATATCGTTTCCATATTCACTTAAGCCCGATCCCTTCTTAATATAAAGTTTAGGTTTATATTGATCAATTAGTTGCTCAATATGGTCAATTTTTCCAGGATTTCTAAATTCATCATTTAAACTTTGATTATAATGAGACTTTGTTCGTTTAGTTTCCCGGAACTTTTGAATGATTGAAGAAAGTTCTTTATTTTCACCATTATTAAACCAAACTAATTGATACGTACTTTTGACTGTGTTTTTCATGTCATTATATAAATGGTTTATAACGTCTAATGAATGCAAATGAATAAATTCTTCTCTGAGCTTCTTTGATAGTTGATCGGCATAACATGGCAAAGTCCAAAATGAATCGTGAACTGCAACGAATGGTATATTCAGTTGCAAACAACTATAACATGTTAATAATAAATGCACAGAATCCAATGAATGAATGAAATTGGGAGCAACTCCACTAATTTGTTTACCTACGTCTATAGCACGCAGATTATGATTTATGAATGAAACACTTTGTAATGGGGTCTTGATGGTCTTGTAACTCCGTTTCCTATAAAACTGAACAATGGGTAATCCTGTTAATGAAGTCCACATCATAGGCTTGTGATATTTATAATTAAAGAAATCTATTTCCAGTTCCTTTTCTTGTCCCTCAATGGAAGTCACTAGTCGATAGCAATTCAAATACAACCACCGTTGGATAAGCTGGGAGTTTTCAAACAATTCATCAATTGAGCTAAATATTAACTTTGATAATTCAAAACTAAGATAAACCCTGTTGTGATGAACATAATCCACCTCCAGCGGCGACAATCCAAGACTATTGAAATCAATATCCTTCATCGTATCTAAGATTTGATTAGTGGCCCCATACTGGGTTACACCATAGACTTGTGTCATAACCGGTCTCTTAACTAACTTTCTTGATATCAATTTGTTCAAAACATATCCGCCTTGGGTATTGGTGTCCAACTTATTTCTAACAATAGTTAACACTTCAGTATATATATCTTGTTTCTCTTTAGTTGGTAATAAATTAACTGCCTTACCACCTTTAAGGTCTTTTGCTAATGCAGAATAATGCTGAAGTCCATTACATGATCCATCTTGATGAATAGGTATCCGACACTTATAAGTGTCAATAGAGTTACCTTTTTTCGCCCATTCAAGTATTTTCTTTAATTCAAAACATAAAGTTAATACTTGCCATGGATTATCTGAATTTTTCCAGAATGATGCAGTTAAAGGATCATTAGCTGAAGCTAATATATTTGTTAAATTGGAATTGATAAATTCGATTCGTTCTTTAAAGGCAAGTTTATCCTTACCATAAATACCAGCCATGTGATATTTAATCCAATCAAAACCATCTTTACCCAATGGTTTGGATTCCCAAAACATTAACAATGACCTCACCAAGTCTTCATCATGATAACTAAGTAGTGAAACCATTGGATATACTCGACCTCTAAAATCTAAATGATGAGGAATATAGAAAATATTATCCTTAAAACTATTCATGAATTTGGTTATTCTGTTAAATTTTGTTCTCTTTGAAGCATCAGATTGATATTTCAATATCGATTCTTTATCTTGATGATCAAAGGATAGATGTTCCATAAATGGAGGAATAGTCAAATACCCTTGATCAAATTTGCCAATGTGGTTTAAAAATAATCTCATGTCTTTGTTGATAGTCCAGGGTATAGAACTCATATGATTCAAGTTATCATAAATGAAGTTTAATTGACCCGAGTCTTGGACTTGATTTAAAACTTTTAAATAGTCCGATTCAAATTTATAAGATATTAAGGATTTCAGATTACTTAGGTAACCACCATTGGTAGGACTAACCCAAGGGTTTGGAGGACATAACATTGGTAAATGGGTTCGGTCAGATTCTAATACTTCATAGATTGATTTAAATTGATAATAGTAAACTGGATTCACTTTCAATATTCCTATTTTCTTCTTAGTCTTATTCAGGTACCAAAATTGATGAATAAATATATATTCAAGGTCTCGGGAACATGAAAACTCGTTATTATTAGTAAATGGAACTGTATTATCTTTTGTAACCTTAAAATCAATAAATAACCGAACTAATGATGAAACTAAGATAATCAATTCATCACCGTGTATAGGAAGTAAAATTTTATGCTGGTCGTAGGACAATCTACCAAAGGTGAAAGCTAAATCATTAATTATGTGACTTAATGGTATACGATCATTTGATGGGAGCATTCTAATTAAAATTTTCGATAGTACCAAGTTCGAAAGTTGACGGACATCAACTAGCCTTAGAATCTGACGATATTTTAATAAATCTTTATAATTGGAATGAACCTGATTGTGATCTATGATATTAGTTAGGTGGTGTTCAAAATGAATTAGCATTTGACTTAACAAATCAGAATATTTATTGGTAAACTTATATTTAGTCTGAAAAATTTTAGTAAAATCAGAAGTCATTCCGAGTGAATTCAATTCGACATTAATTTGTTTTGTTTTATTGAATTCTAGGTATTTGGCCATGAAATCAGCCTTCTCGGAATCATCAAGACTATCATAGTGTTCATAAAGGGGGACAGATATATTGTTATCATAGGGAATGGAAATATATTCACAAAGGCTATCGATATCGATTAAACCATTGTGTTTGTAACGATTAATATCTAAACGATCGAACTTGGTATTATCCTTAGGTACGTCAAGACTTCTATTCGAAAGTCTATAAATTTCAAATAGGGATGGTAATAAATCTTTAGGAATTGTAGACACTATCTGATTATCGGTTAACTTTAATTGGTCTATTAGTCGGGAAATATATTGGGCCACGGAAATCTTAACCACAGTAGTAGCTTTTATATTCTGGAATGAGTACACCAAACATGATAAAGTATTATTAATGATCTCTCTAGATTGAATGAAATTATTCGATTTCTTAATCTTTGTGATATTAAAGTCATCAATTATTTCACTTAAGTCATGGATATTAATAAATTTGGGATATTTTATTAAATTTAGTAATACTAAGTTTAAACAATCATTCTTTATGCTATTATCATTGAATTTATGCAAGATTTTTTTCTGTTGGCTCAAATTATTAGAATATAAAGAACCTAAAAAGTTATTAATTAACACTGGGTAATTTCCTGAAGACTTAGAATTATCTCTTAATGTGACCAATTTACTGACATGAATGGGAAATCTTTTTAGCATTAAAGAGAGTGATGATTAGATGAGGTTTCGCGATGTGATTTTGCAGACGATTATGGTGATGATGGTGAAGATGAAGATGAAGATGAAGGAGATGAGGATTATCAACACACCAAATCACTACATCATTAAATATATTTTTATTTGAATATTATATGTACTATGCTTCTATACCATAACTCATTAATTGTTAAACTCGGTTTCAATATTAAAGTTTACTGAAGGAAATTGATTTACTTCAAAATTAATCATACAGTCATAACCGAAAGATTTTATCAATCCCCTTAAAATCCCAGATGTGAATGATAAATAATAATTAATATGATTATTGAATTGATCATGATTTGCATGTAAATTCTCAATTAATTTAAAATTAGAATCAACTAATACAAATGTACCTCTATGATTAGTCCTCAAATTACTGATTTGTTTATTGAAAAGAATTTTCCAAAAGTCTTTACAAATAAACTTCATGATATCCAAAAGTGTAGAAAATGATTCATTATTGGATTTAATTTGATCGGACAATTTAAACAATATAATTTCATTCAATTTCAACCCCAAGTTATAACCATACATTTCGAGTTTGACGGCGATTTGTGCCGGAGTCAAGTTTAAAGACTCCGACATCTCGATAGTCGTTGGAATCAACTCTATAAGCAAAAGCTTATATAAGGAGCTACTTATTAGTGATTGTTCCATAGATCAAACTACACTTTCTTTAATCTCAATAATACTAACAAAAAAATACTCCCACTGAGAGATTTACTCGCACACAACCTTGACTTCCTACATAGGAAATAATGCTCGTTATCCCCTTACATATCTAAGCACAATTGAACTTTTTTTTTTTTTCTTTTCAACATTTGTTTTTTTTTTTTTGGTTTTACGGTTGAGTGGCAAATGGAAAGAGGGGCCAATGTATTTCTTATACCATCGGCGTAAATATCTGTCCGCGCTCATAAAGCATATGATTGGCGGATACGTTGGTCACCCGTTAAACGGCGAGTCTAGACTCTCGTTCCGACCTGGTCCCATTTCATCTACATGTCTATATATATAACATAGAAAGTTCACATAAGCAATCCTGATATAGCCAGCTCAATCTCTAACTAATAAGTTTACCTTATTCTCCTAGTGGAACTTACTGGTAATAGAAAATAACGCTCTAACGTAAAAAAAAAATTTTCTGCTGGATTGTCAGTCTATATTAGCCAGCGCACCTTATGCTCACTTTTAGGGAAAAATTTTTTTTTTTTAATTAACTTGTTTTCTTCTTTTTAATTAATTGACCATATAGATATATTAAACTAAATTTATTTTGCAAAATTATAACCATATTGGTTAATCAATAGAATATATCTGCAGTTTCAATCTTCTTGAAGTAATCCATTCCATTGATTGAAATAGATTTGTTCATCAAGTAGATTCCTTCGCACCAAAAATTTGTATCATCACACACCCATCAAGTCAAAACTAGAGTTAAGTGATATAATTAGCGAAGAGGTCCAATAGTGACAAATACATTGAAGAAGTAAAGTAATCCTCCAGGTCGATAAGAAGGAACATTTCCAGGAAGAAGAGTATTCAAAGAAGTCCGTTGAGAGGAATAATAATAATAATCACAAAGAAGTCGAGAATACTATTACTAAACTTTTTCATTCAAACTTTTTTTTTTTCTTTTAATTTAATTTATTTTTTGTTTTTTGTTTTAAAACCCCTTCGAAATGATGTCAGAAAATAATTATTTGGTGGATAATAATCCCCCAATCACATTATCAAATAGTATTGCCCCAAGTGAGCTAACATCACCTCCCAACAGTTCAGAATTTTCTCAATTAGCTCCTCATCATCAGAACAATCATTCTTCACAACATAATAGCTTAAGTGGTGGTGGTGGTGGTGGTAGGAGTAGTGGTACCGGAGTGATACCGACATCCACGGCTCCTTTGAGTGCTGCTGCCGCTATAGCTGCTGGAACATCAGCTCCTGGTGTTTCAGCTCCACCAGCAGGTGCTAATAATTCTCAAGTTGGTGGGCCTTCATCCGGTGCTCAAGTTTCCCCTGCACAAGAATACATTTTGAAATTAACAAATTTACCAAATGATCTTTCTCGTCGTGAACTGTCAACGATATTTTCATTAGTGATTGATGATATTAATAAGATTGAATTGAGTTCTATCAATAATACTTTAACTATATTAGCATACTTTAAGAATTTCAATACCTGTTTGACCACATCTAAGTTGTTGAATAATAAATTCATTTTTGGCCATGAACATCCTCCTATTTTCACTGAAATTGATGAAAATTTAATGACTAATTTTAATAATTTATCCATCAATAGACCTCATTCTCAATCAGGTCAATCAAGCCAAACTTCATCTCAACCTAATTCAGCACAACCTCAAAGTCAAACTCAAAGATCAAGATTCTTATTTAATGATCCATTTAGTCAAGATTTCAATTTAGATAATTCAATTTATCCTTGGAATAATTCTAATTCTAGTTCTCAACCTCAAACTCCAAGTACTAATTTAAATTTTGACTGGAATCAAAACCAAGCACAATCGCAGCAATCACAAAATTCATCTAATTCTGCATTAGCATCGAAAAATTCTAATAATAGAAGAACTTCTTCAGCATTTTTCAATCAAACAAGTAATATTTTACCCCCACAAAGTTTATTAAATGGTCATAATTTTTTGTTAAATCCCTTGCAAACTAATCCACCAGGCCCTGGTCAAGCTCCTGGCACTTCTGGTCAAGCTCCTCAACCTCCTTCTGCTGGTGGTCTGGGTGTCCAACAGCCTAATGCTGCATCTGGTCCTCAAAATTCATCCCTGTCTAACCCTTCACTGGCAGTTCCTTCTAATTCCCTCCCAGTTGGCTCTCTGGTAGCTGTGCCATCTCAACAATCAGTTGTTCAACCTATGGTTCAATCATCAGTTCCCGGCACAGTACAACAGCTGCCAGTAAATCAACCATCTCAACCCGCTCAACCCGCTCAACCAGGTCAACCATCAACTAATTCATCAACAACCACTAGTCCTATTGAAGGAAATCAATCAGGTTTACAGCAGCAGCAACAGAAGCCATCACTGCCTCAAGCAAGACCTTTGACTCAACCTCCAGGTCAAGAACAGCAACCTCAGCAGACTTCACAGCAACAAGGCGCTCGGAAGGATATGCCTGACTTGTCATTATTAGCTCGAGTTCCACCTCCAGCTAATCCAGCAGATCAAAACCCACCATGTAATACCTTATACGTGGGAAACTTACCTCCAGATGCTACTGAACAAGAATTAAGATCTTTATTTTCACCACAAAAGGGATTCAGAAGGTTGTCATTTAGGACAAAGACTACTAGTTCAGCCAGTTCTAGTAGTAATCATGGTCCTATGTGTTTTGTTGAATTTGAAGATGTGGCTCATGCTACAAGAGCATTGGCTGAATTATATGGTAGAATTTTACCTCGGTCATCAAATACCAATGGTAAAGGTGGAATAAGATTATCATTTTCCAAGAACCCATTAGGTGTAAGAGGCCCAGGTAACCAAAGAAGATCAAGTTCAAACCAAGTAAATGGAAATAATAATAATAATTATAATAATTATAATTATAATGTTAAGTGAATCATTTTGATATTAATTCTGTATAATTGTGTATTGTTAGCATATGTATTAATATAGTAAATTTGCACCTCTATTAATTGACTATATGTGTAGCTAGCTAAAATTGGTATCAAAGGAAAATTCTAGTGAATCAGAACATGAGGCTTCCATCATCTCATGATAGTTATCTTCATAAGATTGATTAATATTTAATTCAAAACACTTTTTTAATGAATTACCATCAGCTGTACTAGAAATTGGAGTTAAAGATTCTTCTTGAAAGAAGAAAGTTGAAGATTCTGTTTCGTCATTTTCATCAGATGTATCTGTAGAATCAGTAATATTATGAGATTTTTCTTCATTTTCTTCATCATAAAAGTTGACCCCATTAAATTCTCGAAGGGAATAAGCTTCATGGTTAACCATATCTGTAGTTACACGTGATACCATTAGGCCCTTATTGGAGGAGGTTAAATCAGAAACAGCAAGATGAAGAGTATCTTGATCAAGATAATGCTTATCGGTAGCGGATAATTCTTGGTATAATTCTTGATTATTTTCCATACCATACTTAAAAAAGAATCTTTCATAAAAGGCCAAATAGAACAATTCATACAAAAGATTATGGATATAAGTAAATGAACTGTTGATTAAATTACTAGCTTTTTTTAAATGAACTAAATTGACTGGAGGATACCTTAAGATATTGACTAGTAACCTGATGCGGTTGTCTTTATCTAAATGATCAGGTTCAACGTGGGGTACACATTTAGGCCACCAAGCAGGTTTTCTATTAAACTTGTAAGGATAAAGTGCTTGTTTTCTTGGTTCAATTACTTTGATCCATTCTTTAGCCACAGTTTTACAAACCACTTGGGTCAATGTATGGAATATTTGACAATATTGATGGTATAACTCAGAGTCATCATAATTATCAGTAGCCAATTCAGGAAAGTCTTTACCTGGTTCAGGAGCATCAAGCCCAAAATCTTCTGTATGTTCATCTTTAATTCTTGCCCTGGGCAAAGTGTCTTCATCTTCTTCTTCAATATAGCCATCGCTTCTTACATTATGATCAAGTTCACTTCCCAAAGGGTCCAGCAGATCAAGTTTCTGACCAGCAGAATTTCTCAGTGCAAATAAACGGATTCGATAAGAATCCTTTAAAAACGGCTTGATGTCCAAGAAAACCGAATTGTTCTGTTCCAGGTTATCTTCAATAATATCTTTAATTAATTTCTTCTGATTGTTACTAAAATACTTTGAGTTCTGAATTGTTATAGGCCCAGACTCTTTAGTAACTAATAAAAAATCAACATGATTAGTCTGAGATAATGAATGTAACTTGTTGATAACTTTAAATATAGTATGGTTCTTTGCTTTTTTAGTAATAATCATGTCAAAAAAAAAAAAAAAAAAAAGTAATAATAACAATAATAATAATAAAAGTTCACTAAGAATAAAGAATATGAAACATTCAAATTATAGGAATTTAAAGCCCCTTATAAACTTTTTTCAATTCCTTGTAAACAAAGAAATCCCACATTCTAAAGTCCAGAGCTGTAAAATCGACTAAATTGGAAAAATTCTCACCTCTCTACACTAAAAAATAATGATTAAGGGATATGAAATTACATCGCCTTTTAAATCTCTCTGTTTCAGCCCTTTTCTGTTGTTGTTGTTTTTGTTGTTTTTGTATGTGTTAATCTGTAACAGAACACTTGTTTCAGGTTTCGCAGCCATCTACATCGACCTAGAACTGAGATCAAGAGAATTATAACACTCTCATCATCCACTATCATTAAATGAGACCTGTTTATAATTAAATTCGTGTTTATACGTCGTTGTATGTGGGAAATAAGTGGTTGCCGGGAAATTTCGATTTGGGGGGAATGGGTTACCTTTTATACACCTTGATGCAAATGTGTAAATACTGGATGCGGGTTTTCCCTCACCGCCAATTACTGATAACAATGTGAATCACGTAATGATTGGCAGTAGATAAGTCATAAGGCGGACTTTAGATAACGAAGGGGTAAATTTGAATGTGGGAAACTACCACGTTTGGTTATAATATAGTGTCTACATGACGCATTTAAAGGTGGGGGGCCAGGATAGAGATCAGTTTACGGGGAAAAAAAGTGTGAAGATCAGTTTAAAAGGAGGTGATTGAAGTAAGGGGGCTCGTAATTGACAAGATTATCAGTGGATTTATTGGAGTGCAGGGGTTTATGTGCTTGTTTTTATTAAGGGCTTGTTCTTGATAAGTGCCTGTTTTTGATATGAGCCTGTTTTTAGTATGTGCTTGTTTTTGGTAAGGGTTTGTTCTGAGTGACAGTGAGGCCTAATTTATGTGAATGGGGCAAGTGATGTTATTCCCTGCTATTCACAGTTACAGCAAGTTTGAATTTCATAAAATGAATCTATTTCCCAATCCCCAATGTCATAAAACTATATAGTTATATAGCACCAAAGTCAACACGGTTATAGTTGACGCATCATGTGCGGTGATAATATAGTGTGTATATAAAATAGAACCTCACATGTCTAAACCCCGAAATTAAAGTTTTTGCAACCATTCTAATCGCACAAAGTATAAAGGCTAAAAATGATCTATTGAGATACTACAAAATAATAAAAAAATAAATTGTATAAAACAGACATACTTAACTGAAAAACAATGAAGAATTGAACATTATTATTATAATTTTTTTTTTTTTTTTTTCTTTATCTTATTTTTTTGAGTTTGTTCTTAAACTTTCTCTTCATGAGCTACTTCAGATTTTGAAGGTGGTGAAGATAAGAAATTAACTGTAGTATTAACATCATCACCAAAGACTTTAGCCACTTCTTCTAATGTGTAACCAGAAGTCTCGGGGAAAAAGAAGAACACAACAACAATTTCTGTAGCCAAGTAACAACACCAAACGATATAGTATTTCCAATCAATGGCATCCATAGCAATAGGATTAACATAACCGTTATAAATAAGAGCAATCTTTTCAACAAATTGGAAAATATTGACCCCTTTGGCTCTATGACTATAAGGTAAAATTTCCGTTAAATATAAAATTGGTAACCCATTCATACCGATATCATAAGACGCATAGTACAAGAAAATCATAGCCAAGACACCACTACCATATGATTGTGGGTAACCCTTTTGGACATTGATGGCAGAAAGTGCTGTCCAAATGATATAAAATGTCAACATTAAACATAAAGAAGTCAAAAATAAGAATCTTCTCTTGAATAAATTGAAACAAGCCGAGAATGTCATTGATAATACCATATTATAAATCATAAGACATCCATTGATTTCTAATTGTTTGGTTTCACCAGTGATACCAATAGAATTCAAAACTTTATTTAAATAATAAGAAACCAACCCATTACCTGACAACTGCATTAAACATGGAATATAGATACAAATAAACAATCTTCTATGGAAAGACTTAACTTTGATAAAATCAAGATAACTGGTTCTATTGGCCATTTTTTCTAATTCTAAAGCCGCTTGGATTTCTTTCATTTCAAAATCAACCAAAGCTAAATCTTTTGGATCATTGGAATTACCGGTATGGA
>JAJMEC010000135.1:0-35614 GCA_030573955.1 Yamadazyma triangularis | reverse complement strand
TCTTAGGTAGATCTATTGTTGTCCACTCTGGTACCGATGATTTAGGTAAAGGTGGTCACGAACAATCTTCTACTACTGGTAATGCTGGTGGTAGACCTGCTTGTGGTGTTATTGGTTTCTCTAACTAAGTTTGAACTACAATTTGTATAATGAAATCATGAGTTGTTACTAATACACACAAAAATTTCCTTTATTTATAGTAACCTATTTCTCTTTCTCTCTCTATAAAACATAAAAAAAAAACCAACTATTTATACATATTTACTTTGGTACAAAGTAAACTTGTTCTGGACAGCTTGATTCACCAACCATGTCTTGTTTTTTGAAGTCTCCTTCAATAACATTACCCAAGATGTTGTAGTAATACCAAACTTCAAAGATATTGTCATTTTCACAAGAGATGTAAACCTCTTTTCCTCCATGGAAATCACTTAATGCCTTTTGAATATCACTTAAAGCATAGGTTTTCTCCACAGTTGGAACAATACCGGCTTCTGCCAATACATCATAGGTATTTAAACCTTCCCATAAGCTCATGGCTTTATCCCAATATCCAACAGCAGCTTCGAATTCTTGGTAATCATAGAAACATCCTGGTTCAATAGTATTCATACATGTTCCATGTTTGTTATATTCATGTTCCCATAAAGCAATGCTTTTCTGATCATCAACATTGGATTTTTCCGTATTGATAAAATATTTCACCATCTTGTCATATAATTCCGGTTTGTTGAATTTATTGACAATTATATCGGTAATGTTATCTTGTTCATGATCAACTTCTAAATCAGGGGCACAATATTCATCCCAAGTTCCATCACATCTATCATTCCATAATCCATGAAGAGTAAAACTTTCTTCAACTGGAACACCACTACTGTTTCTAATACTACCCGAATAAGAAGATGAGACATCCACAGCCTTCTTTTCTTCATCAGTACCATTTTTGGCAATAGTGACATAATCAGGATTGTAGTCATAAAACTGAGTTAATAAGAATAACCCTTTTGTTTCAAAGCAGCAATATTCTGATTCTGGAATACGAGTATCATTTTGACATGAATAAGATTTAAATGGACTTGAAGTGAATTTCCCACATGTCTTTACATCAAATTCATCACCGACATCACGGGAGAATAAAGGATGGGCGTTAATAAGTGAAATAATAAATAAAATTGAGAAGATCATCACTCTTAAAAACCTGGGGTATCAATATCAAATAGAATCTTAAGAACAAAGAATAAATGACTTAAGAATAAAGAAAAAGAAGAATTAGAGATATTAAGTGATTTTTATATGGTACCTTGTGTATGTTCCTTGAGTTAAAATTTAAGAAATTATCAATGCCGTTTAACGTTTGAACAATAAGTCGATAAAACCACCGGAACTAGTAAATTAATTATATACCGCGCTATAAAACAAATGCCCCCGGTAATACCCTCGTTTTAAAAAGCCGTTGAATAATTTCACCCTAATTACAGGGGAAAGGGCCACAAAACGGTTTTCTATTACGATGGATATAATAGCCCGGTAAAACAAAGTTTATTGTCTATATTCAGTACATTTAGCCTGAAATTGTTTCCTTCTATTGTTAAACCCAAATAGTATATCTGATTAACTAAAATCGGATTGATGATTTTATAGGAAAACTTTTTTAACCGATGATGGGGAAAGATAGTATTAAACCAGTTAAGTACTATTATGATTATTAAAGGTCCTGGAGCAATAATATCGGGTAGCCCTTCAGACATGCAATATTGTTTGTCATAGTGTATTTTATGTAAATTATTAGTTAATACACTGTATTGGAGGATTTGTATCGGGGTTAGAGTTATTTGGTCACAATAGTCATAAGTATCTACTAAACTTTCTTTTTCTGTTATCTGACTAAATGCAGAGTTTGTAGAACTATTAATTTCATATTGGTTATTGGTATACACCAAAGATCGGGATTCATTCAAAATCAAATTGCTATTTTCTGAAATCTCTCTTAGGATATTAACAAATACAGAATCACCAATCATTCTAACCGATTTTATGGTTTCATGGCATTTTATAAATTTATTTACCACATGTGGTTGATAAAATTCGATATCACCCCTTGCCCACATTCTGCGACTGAACAACTGAGAACCTGTAATGGGATCCCTTGGCGCCTGATAATTATCATAGCCATCACTACCTAAATCTTGATTTAATTGATTATTAAATAGAAAGTGATTTCCCCATGATAAATCCTGCTTTTCCATGGTGGTGTTTGGTAAAATCTTAGAAACAAGCCTATTTAGGTGTTTAATACTGTACTGTGAACTGAAATCATCAATTTGCCAATGTTTTTGTTTAATTAGTTTACTCCAGTTTGTAACTAGAGATTTCATTTTTTGAGTGAGAACCAAAATTAATTAATCATTCGGTTTCTAATGTTTTCTCAGTGTTTTCTGTTTTGAGTATTTTTCTCTTAAATCTTCTCATCTTCTCATCTCAAGAATATCATAATTTTTTTTTTTTCCCCTTCCCCTTTCCTTTTCGCCTTAGTTAATTAATTCTTTTAATAATAATGGCTACTGATAATAAAATACTTAAGAACATCAAAAATAAGCATATACGGCAGAGAGTATTTGCTGATTTAAAACAAGAACGAGATAAGACTAGACATCAATTAAGAGCAGATAGAGCCAAAGAAGAAAGAAAGAATCCCGAATTAAAACAAGAAAGATTACAAACTAATATTCCAGAAACATTAGAAAGTAAAAGAGTATTTGATGAAACTATAACAGAAGAAGTTGAAGGAGAAGATGAATTCCAAGAATATTTCCTGAATAATAAATCCCCTAAGATTTTATTAACTACTAATACCAATGCTAAAAAGGCAGCTTATGAATTTGCTGATATGTTAATGGATTTTTTACCCCTGGTTACTTTTATTAAAAGAAAATCTCAATTTACTATTAAAGATATGGCTAAATTTTGTAAAAATAGAGAATATACTGATTTAGTCATCATTAATGAATTTAATAAGAAAATCACCGGAATAACATTTATTCATTTACCAGAAGGTCCATCATTTTATTTTTCAATTTCTTCTATTACAGAAGGTAAAAAAATTTTAGGTCATGGTAAAGCTACTAATCATACACCAGAATTAATCCTTAATAATTTCAATACTAGATTAGGTAAAACTGTTGGTAGATTATTTCAAACTATATTTCCTCAAGATCCTGAATTCCAAGGAAGACAAGTTATTACTTTACATAATCAAAGAGATTATATCTTTTTCAGAAGACATAGATATTTATTTAAAAGTGAGGAAAAAGTTGGTCTTCAAGAAATTGGTCCTCAATTCACTCTTAAATTAAGAAGATTACAAAAAGGTATCAAAAATGAAACCGAATGGGAACACAGACCTGATATGGAGAAGGATAAACGTAAATTTTACTTATAGCATAGTCATTCGCATATAAATTATATTATTATATTTATATTATAGTATATTATATCTTAGTATATCATATCATATATTTAACGGTTTAACCGTGTCCCTCCCTCATCGCTCCCCTATGTCAATGTTAAAAATATCACTAAAGGTCGTGGCGCGATTCATTCGAGCCTCCTCCGCCTTTATTTTTTTATTAACTAAATTTCTACCGTTGAATAGCTATATAGATTAAAATTTATCTACCATTATAAGTTTGTGAAAGGGAGAATTAAAAACCCAAATAGTATACATTAATTCCTCAAGTATCAGTAAACGTCTGCGTAAGACTTGTTAACCAAGTTATGTCAATGGATAGTAACGGAGTTAATCAAATAATCAACGCTTTACAAGTGGTGTATGATAGTAAATCCACTAATGATCAAAGACGAGAAGCTCAAGATTTCTTAGAATCAATTAAGTCTGATGAAAGCAGTCCTTATTGGGGGTATCATTTAGCCCTTTTTGAAAATAACAAGGATCATTACATTGTGAGACATTTTGGATTGTCATTATTACAGCATTCAATTAGTAAGAGATATCATTTACTTGATAGTAATAAATGTTTAATGATTAGAAATTGGGTGATTGATTTGGCAAATAAAATTCATGAGAATGATCCTCATTACATCAAGGAGAAATTGGCATTTTTATGGGTATCAATTACTAAGAAAGTTTGGGGGTGTTATTTAGTCAAGATTTTAACCAAGGATAGTAGTAGCAGTAGTATTAATGGTAATGAAATTGATGCTAATGATAGTAAAAATACTAGTCTAACTGAACAAGACACGGCTGATGGATGGACTTCCATGGATGCTGATTTATGGATCCTTTGGAATAAAAGTCTTATTACTCGTGAATTATGCTTAGTGATTATAAAAACGCTATTTGAAGACATTTATTTATTAGATGATCCAATAGCTATGAAAAGAACGGCCATTCTAAATCAATTGAGTACCTTAATCATTACTCCCAATGATGTTTTAAACAAAATATATGATACCAATGAAAACGTGTTAATATGTAAATCTTCTGATGAAGGTTGGTTTTTACATTGGAGTAAATTTTTGATTGAAATTTTATCTTCTGAAGACTATAATTCTTCAACTTGTCAAATATTTGTTCCAAAAATTTTATCTACTTTTAAGACTTGTTTACATTGGATACAACCAGAGATTTTAAGAAATGAAAATATTATGCAAAATTTATTCAACATTTTAGTCATTCCTGATTCTAAATTGAAAACTTTAGCCGTTGACTGTTTACACATTTTATTCACCAGAAATTATTCTAATCATGAAGATTTTGATTATTTTATTGGAAGTATATTTACCACCGAAGGAGTATCGAAATTATCTCTTTTTTATGAATCATTAAAAATCGATCCTTCTGATATTGATGAAATGGTTTATTCTTTATCCAAGAAAACAGTAGAAATGATTGTGTCATTAAGTGAATATTTGAATATTTCAATACCTTCCAAGAATAAAATTGATTGGGAAAGATCTGATATTGATAATTATTTAAGATTAGTACTATCGACGACCAATCATCCAAGTTTAATAATCTCAGGATTATCCTTACAAATGTGGGTTACTGTCTTGAGGTTTGATGAATTAAGTTCAAAATTATCAGTCGAAAATCTTTTAATGGATTTATTGGAAATCGCTGCTAATAGAACTATAAATTATAATCTAGTCGATGACGATAATATTTCAAAACAATTTTTGGACATTGATTTTGATTCCTCTTCAGATTCCAATTCATTTTTGGTTAATTATAGAAAATTTAATGAGGATATTGTTAGAATCACTGTATGTAAAAGACCTGAAGATGGTCTAATGTGGTTAGAAAATCGTTTGCAAAATTTCTTCAGTTCTGAAATAGGTAGTTGTTGCATTCTGAAATATCATATAGAAGAAAAATCTGATGAATTTAATTATGGTAATGCACAATTTAATATCATTGAAAATTGCATCAGAGGTATTTCAAGATGGAGAATTTGGTATAATGGCGAAGATTTTGAAAACATAAATAATAGACTAAACGGGTTAGTTGAAAGTTTAGGTGAAAGGTTATTAGCCATGAATTTATCATGTCCTTTACTTATCAGGAAACAAGTTCAAACAATGGTACAATTTGCACCTTTATTAAAAGATGTTAGTCCATTGATGTTTCAAGTTTTGGAAAAAATATTGACAACTGCCACATTTGAATACCCTGAGAATATTTCTAATGAAGAAAAAGAATTAATTCGTGATTTAAGAACTAGTTGTGGTACTGAATTGAATCGGTTGGCTTATATAATGCCAGAATCGTTGAAGAAAATTTTTAGTGACTTAGAAAATGTGATTTCAAACATCTTATCGTCAAAGAAAGTGAGTGAACATGAAAATGTTGCATTCAAATCATTTTTATTGGTTATTGCTTCAAGATCTTCTATAGATCATAAAGATGAGTTATTTGCTAAGATTGTCGATCCTGAATTATCAGCATGGTCAGCACCTGAAACTGAAAAAGGATTATTAGAGTTACATTGGTTTATGGAAAGAATGGGAATTGTTGAAATTGCATCTTATTTTCAGAAAAGAGGTATTACTGCCGAGACTAATTTGTTAGAAGCAACAATGGATGAAGAAGGTCGAGAATTAAGAAATAATTTAAAAGATCATTGGTCTTCAATTTTCCCAATTAGAGCTACAAGGATATTCATACAATATAGCATAGAGAAATTGGATCATGATTCAAATGAATATTTGAATTTATTAAAACTATGGAAACCTAGAGCTCAACCAATTATACCCCATATTTTACAATTATTAGCTCAAATCCAAAATTATCATAACCCTAATAACTGGAAAGATTTACCCGATGCTGTACAATCTTTTGTGAAATATAGTTGCTTAGAACGGTTTTGGCAACAGGGAGTGTCAATTCAAAGCAAAGAAACATTTATTGAAGAAAATGTTAAAGCAGCTTTAACATTGAGAGATTTTGCTGACTCAGTAGGACATTTGATAAGATATACAAGAGAGTATGCTTTTTTGACAATAGCTTCATTGTCTCAATTAGAAGAAACATTATATGAGATTCCAGATATTGGATCAATGATTTGGAAATCCGTCGCTGGTGATGTCACGGGTATTACTTTACATAGTTGGAAGCATATGATCAATAGTTGTTTAAGAAGTGTTGTTAGAAACTGCCCAGTTAAATTTGTTGGACCATTCATGACAGATTTATTACCTAAATCTTTTGTTGATTTGGATAAGTTGTTAGTTAGTAGATGGGAAAAAGTATATGTTAATGGATTACAATTACAAGGTAATGAAAATGATGAAACTTTATCAGAAGAAATGATGGAAGAACATATGTTACGTCAATTGACAGCAACAGTGGTAAGATATTTAATGGATATTGTTAGTCAATTCAATTCAAAAAGCATTACTGATACCCAATTTGCTTGTAAAAAATTAATTGTTGAGAATAAAGATATTTTAGCACCATTCTTACAACTTTGTTGTCATATAATTATGTTTAAGGACACAAAATGTTCATTTAATACTATATTAGTATTAAGAAATTTATTATCGGATATTTTACTTAAAGATGATGATGTTGACAAATATTTATGTGATAATTTGATAGAATCATTATTAAGAGTATTAGTGGATGATTATTTTGTAGAAACCCATTCCGAAGCTGCTACTGCCGTGACTACATTATATTGTGCTTTAAGAACTAAGAATGATTATCCAGCAAGAAGATTGATTGCAAATTTACCCAATTTGACTACTAGTAATATTTCCAATTTTGAAAACTTGTTAATAAATTCAAAATCACTTAAACATCAAAGATCTGCTTTATTAGAATTAGTTAAGATCTCCAAAGATCAAAATAATGACACTGAAGTCGATGAGATAAAAGAACGTAAAAAACAATTAGAAGCCGCTTCTGCTGCAAGAACCAAGAAATTACATCAAGTTGATGTCATGGATGATCCGTTTACTGAAAATGGTGCCTTAGGTAACTTATTTGGTGAAAGCTGAAAATGCTTCAACACTTCAACACTTCAACACTTCAACACTTCAACACTTCAATTTCTTTTTTTTCTTCTTTAAACACTTATCTCCTGTACATTAATACAAGAAGAATAAATATCCATGTATTTTATAGTGATATATATATCCATATGTAACGTGACTAAAGAAGTAAACAGATATTCTACATAGTAACTGTCAGTTGGTGTTTATATATATCCACTTTTAGAAATTACATTGCTTTTCTTTGAAGTAAATCAGGTTTTTTTTTACCACATCACAAATCACTTTACACCATAAAACCTTAATAAAGTATCTCTTGATACCGCAGCCTCTTTATACTGCCGTGGTCGTGCCCCTTGTACGTTGATATTGTTGATTTTTTTCGCTCTCACAGATCCTGTTTAACCACACGAGATTGACTGTCGAAAGGCTAATTATAACAAGTATTCCCTAGCATAAGAAAACACATAGAAAACAAAAAGTATGCCTATTAAATCACTCGAATCCTACTTATTTGAAAGAAAGTTGGTTAATACTAGCTCAATTGAGATTCTTCAAAATGCCACAATCGGTATAGACGTGGAACACTATTTAAGTAGAATCTATACCTTTAAGAAAGAACAGTTTTTATCAGCTATAGGAGGTATACCTAGTTCCTTGAAGGACTACATTCAGTCGGATTTACAAGTATTCAAAGAATTCAATATTAAACCCATATTTGTACTCTCAGGCTTAGATATTCAGTTACAAGCTAATAATTATAATGTCAATCAATTAGGTCCAAGTGAACAACATTTAGAAAATACATGGTCAAAATTAAACACCAAAAATTCCAACCCTTATTCATACAGTAACATGAATAGTGACTCATTCAGATTATTTACTGATCCATTACCCTTAAGACCTATGATAAATGATTTGATTAAATATTTCATTGAAATCGATGTTGATTATTTGGTTTGTCCATATGATGCCTCATTTCAATTATCTTACTTATATAATACCAAAGTGATTGATTCGATTTATGGATCCACTGATTTATTATTGACTAAAGTTGAAAAGTTTATTCTAGGAATGGAATTCCAATCTAAAGATTTCCGGTTTATTGATAAATATAAGGTGTTGAATGAATTAAACTTAAATGAACGTCAATTAGTTGATTTAAGTATTATGGTGGGATGTAATCTTCAACCAACCACTTTCCCCAATTTCCCACCTTTACCAAAACCAAATCCAATTCAACCATATCCTCAATTGAGTTATTTTAAATTAGGGTTAGATATGTTATATCAATACAGCTCATTCAAGGGTAATAGCTCAAGTGACATATATGGATATATATTGAGCCTTAATGATCAAAGATGTTTGGATTTATATTATAAAGGACATGCTGCTCTCAAGTATAATCCGGTTTTGAATGATGAAGGTTATGTTACTTTATATTCATCAGAGATGTTAAAATTGGATTTACTAGATGAAAGTGATGATTTTATTTTAGAAGAGAGAACACCTGATGAAAAAGACGAGGATAATAAAAGTGAGGTACCATCTAGTGATTCAAAATCTGTCCCCACTAAAGAAGGAAATGATGATGATAATAATAACACCAAAACTATAAAAGTCCCTAATAACCTTCATGATGTTTTATCACAAAGATTACCCCCAGAAGTCTATTTTTATCAATCTATTGGATTAGCACCCATAGAATTATTGGAAGCAATCACCCAAGGGCAGATGAACATTAGACCTCCTTTAGAAAGTGGATTAAATGATAGTTTTAAACGATTAATTAATTCCAAGTTTTATATTGAAAACTTGGATTCATTATTTAATTTGATAACCCAATTATTAGCAAGATACTATCAAGTGAAACGAATTAAAGTGAACTATTGGTATAAAACAGATGATCTTGAATTGAATAATCGTATGATACCTCCTGTATCAAGAAAGATTAACCATTTATTTTATGTTAACCCAGAAGTTAAAAATTTCAACTTGATTAATTTTTTCAAAAATGTTGATGAAAAGTATTCAACAGATACTTTCACCGGAGAAATTTCTAATAACAATGAAATCATATCGACAGTTATGTTAAGAACTTTATTCTTATTTGATATTATAGATAAAAAGACGAATGAATTAACAAATTTTGGTAAATTAATTAAAAAGTTTGTTGATGAACAAGAAACAAAACTTGATGTTAATACATTACAAGAGATTATCTTAATTTCATTATTGATGAAATCCGATACATTGAAATTATATGAATCAAGTAGAGAATTTACTTCAGTGGCTAAGAATTTCAAAGAATTGAATAATGATCCATCATCTGAATTTAAGCTTGAAAATGATGAATTTAAGTTCATAACGTTAATTTCAAGAGTTTTATCAGTTCATAAATTGAATATTTCTCCAATAAATTACCAAGGGCCTATCTCCAGGAGTTTATTGAATTTTAGATCACATTTAAAGTTCATTTCCAATAATTTAATTTACACATTACAAAGTTGTTTACTTGATTTGATTTCAAGACAAGCTAACAACAACATTAAGGTGAATTACGAAGACAAAAAAGATTGGTATAATTTAATTAATGATATTCCTTTCTACAGGGATATCAACAATACTTTATTGGGGGTCATTGGTGAAATATATTTTGAATACAGTTTAAAACAATTAAAATTAAACAAAGATTTATCCAAAGAACAAATAATTGAAAATTCTCAAGATCACTTATTAAACTCAGTTTATCAAATTAACAATTCGACCTTTAACATTAATGTTCATGGTGTCAATAGTATAACATCTAAGCAATTGTTAGGAGATTTCAAAAATGGTATTAAATTTTGGAATACATTTGTTGAATTTGCCAATGTAATGAAGGAAGATAAGCTGATAATAAATGAAGAGTATTGGAAAACTATATCTGAAGCAGACAAATGGATGAAGCAATTTGTTTAGTTTGTTCTGATTTGCAGATTATAAATAGGTTATGTAACAAAAGAAAAGGATACAAAAGAAAAGGATACAAAAGAACAGGATAAAAAAGAACAGGATAAAAAAGAAAAAGATAAAAAAGAAAAAGATAAAAAAGAAAAAGATAAAAAAGAAAAAGATAAAAAAGAAAAGGATAAAAAAGAAAAGGATAAAAAAGAAAGAAAAAAAATTAAATAAATAATAAACATAAAACATCGAATAAAGCTTAAGATTTTGAGGTGAAAAATCTTGTCCGCGATCGCTTGAGTAACTTCTAAAACTATGTCGTTAACTACAAGAAGTATGGGATTGTTGAGACAGTCAATAAGGCTTAGTTCTAACATCACCAATGAAATGTCATCAAGTGAGTTACTCACAGGAACAGGACAAGGACCATTCATAGAAATATCCGAGTTCAAAGCTATAGGAACACCTAGTAATGTATTAAATGTAAAATTACCCCAATCATCCAATTTGAATATTAAATTGGGAGCCACTATAGCTATGAATGGAGATTTAACAAATATCAACATTGTAAATAGAAAATTGGGTAATATGAAATATCAAATTTTACAATCTCAAGCGCCAGCTTCATTATTAATAGGAGGAAGAATAAGATCTAATTGCATAAACAATTATTGTGTTGTTGACATTAACGCCAAAGGTGATCAATGGACAATCTTAGATGATTCTAGTATAATAGCATGGTCAGGATATGATCTTGAATTGCAACCAGTGGATATACTTAAAAAATGGTCCAGTTATAAGACAACGGGTAAAGGACGAGTAGTTCTTAGTGGTAATAATAGTATATTTACAGTGAATATCCAACCAGGAGAGAAAATGTTGATTAATCCTACCAGTTTAATTGCTGCCAATGGTGATTTTAGATTTAGAATAACTCCTGGACTTTTCAATTTACCAAAATTTACTTTACCATTTACTATGCCTAAATTTAAGATTCCAAAACTATCATTGACTTCTTCACTTAAAATGCCTAAACTACCAGATGATGCTCAAAGATATATAACTAGAACCAAGTATTTTTTCCAAAATACTGGTCTTTTCATAAAATTAAGTATAATTCAAGCTTTTAAACCCGTTTTTATTGAAGTATTAGGTCCTTGTGATCTATTAATTAGTACTAATTCTCAGGTTCCAAATAGATTGTTTCTCACCAAGCAAGAAATAAACTCAATTAGACAGAGTTAAAAACGACTAATAATAAATTATGTTCATATTATGGTTATAGTTATTTTTTAGTTGCAATTAAAACATTTGCATTTTATATACACTTTTATTTAACTTTTTGTCATTCTTCTATTGGTCGTATTAAAAGGTTAAAATTCCAATCTCATTTTATATATATTCTCGCTTATCTATTCCTTCATATGTGAACCTCTTACGCCGATTAGGGATGCTTTCGCGCTTTAAGAAGGAAGGCTGGAAAAGGTTTTTTTTTTTTTTTTAAAGTTAACTTTCGTAGAAATTACTTTCATACAAACGTCAGTAATTATCGACGATAGGGTATTGCATTATTTAGCGTCGTCTTATTATGGAGATATCGAAAACCACCACGTCTAACGATTGGAAGTACTTTGCAAAAGGGAACGCTAACATACTATTCGAATATACTGGAACAAACGATTACTTAAGACATAAGTTATTGAGATTAAGGTTAAAGAAAGATGATGACCAGTACATATCTACATGCGAGTTATATGACTTTGTTGAGTTGAGATGTAAGCATTTATTTCCTCAATTGATCATAGATATTCAACTTGTTGTATTAACCAAAGAACTCGTGAATAATTTAGACAGCAATGGGAATCAACTTATGTTAAATGAACGATATGGATTGTTAATTCCAAATATATTGGATGGTGATTATCGAAGAGAAGAACTTTCTAAAAATTGTAATTTACATTATACGGGGAAAATCGATTCCGTAATATTGGAAATGAAACCTAAATGGCTTTATGATAATAAGACAGATAATTATTGTAGAACATGTCTGTTGAATCAACTTAAACAACTCCCACGTCATTTTTGTCCACTAGATTTGTTGTACACAGAAACCATTGACCAAGGAATTGATGACATATTTCTGAAGGTACCTGAAGAATTATATAATACTGTGGAATCCAATATCCCTATTAGACAATTATTAAGAGCCTTTTTGAACAATCCTAATAATATTTTTCAGAAGCTAAAACAATATCAAAAGATTAACGACAGAAATGATTTAATTGAAAATTTAACTTCTCCAAATGATGTGTCGACTAATTTATCTTTAGTCATGACATTAAGAGATGTTGGATTGTTTCTAAAATTCGAAAAATACGATAAGGATAATAATATTCATAACAGTCATAGTAATGTCAATAATATAATGGAGATAAATGATGAGAAATTCCTTTTAACTTGCAATATCTATGACTTGGACTTGAAATCAAGATCAAAATACAAAAATTGGTTGGAAGTGGAACATAAATTACAACCAATTTACAATTCTTCCACACCTGGTTGGAGACATTGTATAAAACGTTAATGCATTCAACTCATAAATATAATTCATATTCAAATAATTTCATATATCAATAAATTATAGAAACAAATAAATGAATCAAGATCAAAACACCCGATATGTATTACAAATTTTATATATTAAGATACTTCATGAAAAAAAAAAGTAGACAATGAGAGGTAAGTAAAGAAAAGCAAAGAGTAAACTACCACACATCTTCTTGATATCTGTTTTGGACTTTAAATCCTCTAATTAAATCAGAAGCTTTTTCTTCAGGAATACCTCTTTCTTTAGCCAAGATTTGAGTCAAAGATTGTTGAACATCTCTAGCCATTTTAGATGCATCACCACAAACGTATATATAAGCACCATCCTTAATTAATTGAGCAATAGAAGCAGATTTTTCGAGTAATTTGTGTTGGACATAATTCTTTTTATCACCTTCTCTAGAAAATGCAGTATACATTTCAAACTTGTCACCCAATTTTTTAGCATACTCAGGCCATTCATCTTTATATAAAAAGTCTTCATCAGACTTTCTACAACCAAAGAACAATGCAATTTGACCTATAGGACTATCACTAGATTCCTTAACAGCGATTTTTTCCCGAACAAAACCTCTAAATGGAGCCACACCGGTACCAGGACCAATCAAGATAATTGGAACACTTGGATTAGAAGGTAATTTAAAGGTTGATCTTCTAACATGGACAGGTAATTTAAATTTATTGAACCGATCTCTTGGTCCTTTTAAATCATAGGTAAGTAAAGGTTTCTCAGATTTATTGTTTTGTTCTAGTTCAATATTCTTCAATAAATTAGTTACAACACCAGTAACATATCTACCATCGACTTCTTCAGCTTCTACAACAGCAGTGATATGAATAGAAGTCTTTTCACTTAATGAGCTTGAACTGATGGAATAGTATCTTGGTTGTAAATGACCAATAGATTCAATTAAAAATTCAAAAGGAACATTAGACCATGGTTGACCATTGGATAATTTTAATAAAGCATCAGCCATATTATAGTGCTTAGAATGAATTTCTGAAGCAAATAACTCTTTATCATTACCAATTTTAGCAACCAAAGCTTTGGTTTCTTCATTAGGAGCAAAACCAGCAATACTAACAAAGAATTGTCTAGAAATAGGACCAGAAATTTCCAAATGATGTCTGATTACAGCTTCATAAGTAGTTGGAGTGGGGAAAGGAATAGTTATAGTAGAATCTAAAGCTTTAATGTCGAAAACAACACTCAATTTATCTTCCAAACCAAAAGCTTTAACAAAGTTGTTAATATTGTAATCAGAATTAGATGGCCAGACAGCTAAATGATCACCAGTAGTATATCTCAAATTAGTACTAGACAAATCAAATTCAACATGAATACAAGATCTTTCTTTTGAATTAAATAATTCTTTGGTAGTAGTGATTTTAGATAAGTAAGGATGAGTACTACCAAAAGGCCCTTTAGATAAATCTTTAGTTGGATCTAAATAACTCTTATTGGGTTCACCAACAGCTACACGAGCATCATCAATAGTCAATTCATCATTATCTATGATTTTAATACTTGGATCATAAGTCAATTCATGTTCTTCAAAATCCAAGTTATTCTTTAAAGAATCAAACATTTCATCTTTCCAAGCCAAATAATCTTCATCTAAAGTTCCTATACCATCATCACCTTTACCTAAAGGAGCAAATCTTTGGGCACCTAATTCTTCAAATTTAGTATCAACCTTAGTCCCCATTTCATTATAAAATTCATAAGTAGAATTACCTAAACCAAACACTGAAAATTTAATGTTGGATAATTCATCAGCCTCATTGTCTAAATAATCAATAAATTCTACCGCGTCATCAGTTGGTTCACCCTCACCATAAGTAGCCAACAAAAAGAAACATAAAACATCTTCAGGAACTTCATTAAGATTATCATAATCAAAATCAGATAAATCCCCAACTAAAACTTTTAATCCAAATCTACTCGCAAGTTCCTTGGATAATTTATGAGCATAATCTTCTGCGGTCCCGGTTTGAGATCCATAAAACACTAACGTGTTTTTATCATTATCTTTTAAACTGGTAACTAAGTTTCTAGATTTTCCTCCTAAATTGGCAGTGAATCCAGCAGAAGTTCCATCATCTGATGGCCATATATAATCTTTACCAAAATAAAGAATGGCACCAACAACAATGGCACCAATTACAACAAAATCCAAAGTATCTAATGCCATGGTGATATTAAAACAGTTACAAATAGGTTTAAAGAATCAATAATAGAAAAAAAAAGTCTCAACCTTTTATTTTATATCTATAGTTTATAGTTAAGTAATCAATATTACCAAGTGTTGTTGAAACCTTTTATCACGTCCTGAATTAAAAAAAGTGATCAAAAGAGAAAAGGAAAAAAAAAAAAAAAAATGATTGAAAAAATCCGTCGTATAAGGTTTTAAAATATCATATGGAATTGATTTCCAACTTCGGACATAGATTTCGTGCAATTATCACTGTCTCAGTGGATTTCATCACATGAAAGATAACGCGGAGACATCAGATGCAAATGATGGGAAGAGGTTAACAAGATAGAAAGGAATATGGTATTAAATTTGTTAAAAAGAATAAAACAATTATACATCATTATTGTACACATAAGATTAGGACCCTTATTCTATATATAATAAACGAAACAGTTGAACTTTCTGGTGCCTAATTATAGAAGCAGTACACGTAATGTGGGGCAGGACTCTGTCTAAAAATACAGTGAAATATTATGGTGCGGGTGGTCCATTTTCAGAAGGGTGGTGTTGTTCTTGTTCTCCACGCAAGGCAGCATTGTTGTCATTAACTTGAGTAGTTTCATTTTGCTGTTGCTCAAGGGCATCAATATCAGCATTTTTATACACTCGAGAAACTGTCACCATAGTTTTCCTCATTACTTCTTCATTATAATCATCACCATAGATTTCTTTAACCATATTGATGAAACTAGTTTCATTAAACTCAATTAGGGCTCGTTTACCTAAACTATAACTCATTAAGGTACTAGTATCATTTCTGGCTATAGTTGATTTTATTAAATAATCTTTTTTGACAAATTCATTAATAAGTTCGGTTAATGTGAGATTGATATTACTGTTTTTCACATAGAGTCCATCAATAAGTCCAAAATCTTGTAAGGCTTTCTTCATATCATTTTCTGGTAATGTGTTTTCATTAATGATAATTATTGAAATGATTATCATAATGATTCCTAGTTTGATCAAATCACTATTATTTTGAGGCCCCTTACGTCTCTCATACTTATTGAAGAAATAATAATCTTCCAATACATCTCTGTTATGATCAGGTGGTTGTGTAGTTGCATCTAATTGCCAAAGCTCATCAAGGATATCTTTTTCTTTACTACTCATACAATTAACTAGTAGAAACGGATCAAGCCGCAGTTGCCGATTCCGATTATCATCACCACCAGTATCATTATTACTCTTTACTACTTGTATTTTCATGCCGTAAACTTCTTGAAGAACATTATCCACATGTCTCATGATATTGTCATAACCAACTTTTTTATCAATTACTTCCATTACTTGGTTTCTTCTGGTATATCGTTCAGAACTGGTTCGTGATAGTAACATACGAATAACATTAGTTTCATTATCACTCAAGTTAATTGTTGGCGTAGCTTCACTCTCACTACTACCATTAGCTTCTATTGACCCATTATTATCCATCTGACTATTCCTTTCATACTGTTCTAATTCATCTACATCTTGAATTGATAATTTCATAGTCTTCTTTTTCCTTCTTGGTTGAGTCTCTTGTTCCATCTCTTCATATGATTCATCACCATCGTTTCCTCCCTCCTCATAATCATTATCTCCTTCATGATCATTTTCCTCTTCTTCACTATCTACGACTCGTGATTGTCTTTTAGTTCTTGCCATAGATACAAAACTATCACTCTGATTTGCGTCGCGTATAAAAAATCTATCATTTCACATAATTTTCAAAGCTATTAAAAGAAGCTGCTTAAAGTAAGAAATAGTGTTACAATAGATCCAAGTAACTACACTATTAACTAGAAGGTAACTTTCTTGATGTCTGAAAGTAATCCTAAGCCAAGTGAGGCATCCAAGCCGACACCAAGTTCATCGCCGCCAGCTGGTTTAGCATCTTCGTCCAATGAAAGCTCGCCTCGACCTGAGGATAACAGTAGACTGAAACGGAAATCAGCTAGAATGGCTTCACTTAAGACTCAACAAATGTACGGAAGACTTCAAAGTAGTCCTATTTTAAAAGAAACAGCCACATCAATCAAACCATCAAGAGCAACAGACACTGGAATCGATCCTAATGATATTAATAGCTCACCTGTAATTAAACGTAATTCAAGTATAAATGAATTTGTGGAACCAGAATTAGCTCCACCTAAACCTTCTTATTCAGGACTTCCTTTGGAGTCATTTCCTTCTGCTAAGATAAAGAAAGAGTCTTTATGGCCTAGTAGGAAGAAGCAAAAGACTAATACTAGAGAATCCTCGGTTTCTATTCCTGATGTTGAGGTTGATCCTGGAGTAGAAATGACTTATAAAAGTAGATTACAGACTAATGCAAGTGACGTACTAACTGAAGAGAGCATAATACGAAGTATCATTAAGCCGTTGAATAAGTTTAAATCAGACATGAATGATGACCAACAAATTGTTAATACACCAACGTCTCGCAATAATGGACGTAAATCAACTGATACTAGTCCAGTTAGATCTTCGAAAAGAATAAAAGTAATATCACCCAAGAAGTCTATCACCACAGCTAGTTTAGCTCCAACTTCAGGTACTAGCAATAGAAATGGTGGCGATGTTCAAGAAGAATCTGCCAATGATGATTTTTGTAGTGCCTGCGGAGGATCAGGTGTTTTCATTTGCTGTGAGACATGTCCCAAATCTTTCCACTTTTTATGTAGTGATCCTCCACTTGATGATTTACCTGAAGATAATTGGCAATGTCGTGAATGTGAGACCAAACAAAACCCGAAATTAATTAAACCCTGGAATAATATCGGTATGTTTGGAAAACTTTTGAATAAAACTGAACTCATAAATCCAGTGGAATTTCAACTACCTAAAAAGTTAAAAGATCATACTTTTGTAAATGTTTCTACTGCTGAAGGTGGTGTCTATGAAGATTCTACTTCTAAACCTGAATTATCATATACCAAGTTAAATGGTTCTCAAATAATTGGCTACAATTATAATCGGGATTTGGAAATTGATAGTCTATATGGTAAAGACAATAAACCTTATTTATGCCATAGATGTAAAATGTCAGGATTAAATAATCGAGTCATTGTTCATTGTGACTACTGTCCTTTAGTATGGCATATTGATTGTTTAAAGGAACCATTTTATACCCCTAAAACTATAGGTACCCGATGGAAATGTCCCAATCATATTGAAAATTTATTACCTTTGAATTTATTTAACAAGAGGAATTTAAAAGATACTTCTATCATTGATGTATCATTACACAGTCATTTCTTAAAGCTTGCATCCATGAACAATATATTAATTAAATATCGTGACCAACCATTTTTAAAAGATGATATGGGTAATGGGAAATTTCCAACGTTTCAGGACTATTTACAATTTGAACAAGAAAATTTTGCCAAAAGAGACTCTGATTATGATGATGATATATTTAAGAATAAAAACCCGGGGTATGAAAATAGTGATGATATCCATGAAGATTTCAAAATCCCTGAGTTCTTTCAAAATTATAGTATTCCTAATAATATCATAGCCAAACCAGGGTCCAATTTGTCCAAAATCATTTCCATGACCAGTGAATCGGATAATAAAGTCACTTCATTCATATATAGAGTACCAGAAGAACTGATTCTTTTAGACTTTTTATCCAAGTCTAGTATATCGAAACTGGGATCAGAATCAAGATCAGAATCAAGATCAGAATCAAGATCAAAATCACGATCAAGAAAGTCTTCCACACCATTCAATATCAAACTGGATATACTACAAGATATTGGAGAATATGATAATAGATCCAATCAAGAAACAGAATTATTGCATACATTTGAAGAGTTTCAAAACCTGAATCGGGAAACCCCTAAGATGAAGCAACCACTGAAGGAGTTAAACTTTGAGGATCTAGTTAAAGTAGCATTACAACTGAAACCTCAAGATGAATCTACCAACCAACAGAAATCAAAGGAAACACAACCACCAAAAGATTTAACCAATGAAGAAATAAACGAACTCTTAAGCGTTAAAAAGTTAATGGAAATAAAGGGTAAAGAGTCATTACTAAAATATTTGCATTCTCAATAGAGTATATATGTATATGTATATGTATATATATATATTATAATTATTACATACTTTTAATATTTACAGGATTATTAAATTAGGACTTTGTGTTGATATTTATAGTAGGTATTTCTTCTTCTGGAACAGAGCTGGCATTAGTAATTTGTACCAATTTCGATAAGATTTCTGAACTCTCAGCATTTTGACATGGAATTTCAACTTTTTCATTATTTTCATATACAATTAATTTAGTAGGACATTTTTCAAGCTCTTCTCTGGATTCAGTTTGAATCTTTTTAACTTGAAATGCAATATCATCATTATGGAATTTTAATGTAGGTAAATTATGTTTCCAGAATTGTCTTAATCCTATTGAATCTTTATGGTTTCTAACTTGTGGTAATAACAATTCAATCTTAGTGTATTTAGGATCAAACTTATATGCCACATCTGGTGTACCACTTATTTTATTTAAACGAGCCACCTGTCTCAATATCCTTGATGACGGCAAATCAGGAAACATTTTATTGGCAATCTTTGCCTTAGCCATTTTCTATAGTAATTATATATAATGTTTATAAGATGTGAGCAAAAAAATTTTCCACTTCTTCAATACTTTTCTATGGAGTGCGATTGAGTGTGATGCGCCGCACATTGTGAGTCAATACCTACAACTGATAGGAATTCTAAGATCAAATTATCACCATGATATCGAAACCAACCAGTTTTATTAGTGTTGTGAGACATTATTCTAGTAAAGCAGACAGATTTGTGCCTAAAACAGGTGTTTATCCCAAGGGATACGTGGTAGGAGGTATTCATAGTGGAGTGAAGAAAGATGGAAAATCACTTGACTTGGGGATTCTTCATAATGAGTCAGGAAATGCCGCCGTGGCTTCAGGAGTTTTCACCACTAATAAATTCAAGGCAGCTCCAGTACAAGTATCATCAAAGATATTGAAAGAAAAAGATGGGCAAGGAATCAATTCCGTAGTGGTAAACAGTGGTAATGCTAATGCTGTTACTGGAACTAAAGGAATCAAACATGCTGAAGAAATGGTCACTGTTACTGACGCTGCATTGAAAAATAATGAATCATCAAGTTTAGTAATGTCTACTGGAGTTATTGGGAACTTGTTACCCATTGAAAAAATTCTTCCAGGAATCAATGAATTAGTCAATGATAATCATTTAGGTAATAGTCATGAACATTGGATTAATTGTGCTAAAGCTATTTGTACCACCGATACGTTCCCCAAATTAGTCAGCAAGCAGTTTGAAATCAACGGAATTACTTATACCTTGGCCGGATTAGCCAAAGGAGCAGGGATGATTTGTCCCAATATGGCTACATTATTAGGAGCATTTGTGACTGATGCACCTGTTTCCAGCTCAGCGTTAAGACAAATTTTACAATATTCCGTCAATAGATCCTTCAATTGTATTTCCGTAGATGGTGATATGTCGACTAATGATACCATTATCGGATTAGCCAATGGAGCCGCTGGAGGTGAATTAATAGATGATACTGCTGAATGTGCTGAAAGCTATAGTATTTTACGTCACGAAATCACCGAGTTTGCCCAACAATTGGCTCAATTGGTAGTCAGAGATGGTGAAGGAGCCACAAAGTTCATTGAACTCAATGTTAAGAATGCTTTATCTTCTGATGATGCTAAATCAGTAGCCTCATCCATTGCTAATTCCGCGTTATTCAAGACCGCCATGTTCGGTAAAGATGCTAATTGGGGGCGGATTTTATGTGCCATTGGATACTCCGATAGTTCCACTCCTCACTCCATCATCCCCAATAAAACGTCAGTAAGTTTTATTCCCCCCGACAATTCTGACATCTTAAGATGCTTAATTAACGGAGAACCAGAACAAGTGGATGAAGAAAGAGCATCCCAAATCCTTGACTACGAAGAAATTAAATTAGAAATCGACCTAGGAACTGATGGAGGTATTGATTTATCTTATTGGACATGTGATCTCTCTCATGAATACGTCACTATCAATGGTGATTATAGATCATAGAACCCGGTAATAACTGACGCGCTATCCGCGAGTCGTATATAGAATTTTATGAATTTTATAGATATACAATTTTATAGATTATCATCATATCTCCAATAGACGATGCCAGAAACGAGTCAAATAAAAGACTTCCCGTGGGTTGAAGGTATGGGACAAAAACAGACTAGACAATTGTATTGTTTGTTATTATGTATTCGATTAAGTTTCAAACCTTCAGCACCTTATAGATTATATGTTACTGACTTCACTAAGAATAAGTATATTGCCAATCCTCGTTTAGAAGTGCCAAATATGTTTGATGATCTTGAATTGGATTCCGATGAAATTTTCCAAGTTGATATATATGGAGAACATTTACAACCACTTTTAAAACAATACCAGGAACATGCTCGTCATAAACTATTTGAATCTCGTGAATCGGTGGTTAGATTACTAGAGAAGTTTTGTATAATAAAGTTTGATGCCCATTTAAAGCTGTTTTGTGGTGTTTTAGAAGCTCGGGGGTCTAATTTACAGTTATTGGATAAAGATTATGGTCAAAGACCTCCAGAATTGATTCACTTGTATCAGAAGATTAAGACTTCAAGACCAGCTAAATCCCATAAGAATAAATTAAAAACCGTGATACCTGAAGATATTTTGATGGGTTCTAATAATGGTTCATCGGGGCCTTCACTGGAAGTGGGAACAGTGAACAAGCCTGAAACTCCTCCTCCTCATCCCCATCCTCCTACTACTTTACACTCAAATGGTTCAAATACCACCATTCTGTCTCAATCTGTATATCAATCACAACCTCTTAAATACGAAGAACTGTTTGAAAATGACATTATTCCCGATACTAAATTTAATGATGATTATGTTTCAATTCCTGATGAAGACGATGATGATATTTCAGAAGATGATAAAATCCAATTTCGTCAAGATAATACGTTATCAATAAAGAATATTAGTTCCATGTCTTTGGTAGAAGATGGTATTATATATGAGACTACTGGCTACATTGCAAACATAATACCGAGTGATTATAGTCATATTTGTGTGAAGAAATTTGATTATAATCCTGGTACAAATTCGGTTGAAGTATCAGACCCATTCTTAAAGCCCATAGAGATCATTATTTCATCGACAATTCCGAATAAGGATTTATTATTAACAAGAGAGAACTCGATAAAGTTGTATTTAGACACCAAACAATTGTCCCAATTATTTCCTCAACAAATTGAATCTTTATACACCAATCCCAAAATCTTTGGTGATGTCTTTGAGTCACTGATGTTACATAAAAGAAAGCTTAAGGTTTACAAGAAAAGCGTAAAACTCAATAATGGCAAGAAGATCGTAGTCTGGACATGTAAAAACAATCCATTGGTTGATAATCAATAATCAATATATATTTAGAAAGAAGATACTCAATGTGAAGGTACTCAATGTGAAGATCCCAATGGAGAAGGTTTATTTGAAACTACCAAACTAGAACTAGCAGCACTAGCCTTTTGACTGACTTTTTCTACTAGTTTAGCCGTGTTTTTGAACGCTTTCATACTTTTATCAATTCCTGATACCTTTCTAACAACTTCCACTATGGGCCAAGGGAAGGCCCTAAAAATCGGCAAAAAGTTCCCATAGAATGGTAACTTAATTTCACCTCTTTTCCCAAGCTCAATGGCTTTGACCAAGTGTTTGGCCACATACTTTGGATCAAGTTCAGGTGCTAATAATCGAGATGGTGATACAATACCTCTAAACATTGATGTTCTTAATTGTCCAGGACAGATAAGCAATGTCTTGACTCCTTTTGGATGTAATGATGGTGGACCCAACTCATAAGTTAATGACTCATGTAAAGCAATCAATCCAGATTTGGAGGCTCCATAAGCACTCAATCGAGCTGGTGACATATATCCTAATACTGAGGCAATAGTAACAATATACCCCCGTTTCATATCAATCATATCAGGCAAAAAAGTCTTGATTGTATGGAAGCTAGACATTAAATTAACATTAATTGTGGTCTCTATTTCATCGTATGATAAATCTAATAATTCCTTACCTATAGCTATACCAGCGTTATTGATCAACATAGACACAATCCCAATTTCTTTTTTGATTCTTTCGTGGACTTCCCACACTTTAACTCGATTACTGACATCACATTCGTAATAATAAACCCCCTCAACCTTATTTTCGTCTTCTGGAATGTGAATATCCAATACAACTACTTTTGCTTTTTGTTCTCTTAACTGTTTCACAATTTCGCAGCCTAATCCTGATGTTCCTCCTGTAACTAATGCAATATCTATACGAGGCTCGAAGTAGTTCCCTACAATAAAGTCAGACACCGTTCTAAATTGTTTATTGAGTTGATAAACGTAATTAAATGGGACCATAGCAATATTTTAATAGTGTTAATATAAAAATAGGAAACGATTGCAAAAAAAAAAAATAAAACAAATTAAAGAAGCTCAAATGCAGCACAAATATTACTGTTTTTGAAAATGCGAAATTGTTAAATCAACAGTCATTACTGAGCAATTCTGCGACTATAAATCATGTTTAATGGACCGCCAGCAGTTCTTAGAATTAAGAGGAAAAGAGGTCAAGATCCTCTTCAGGCATTGATCTTTGAAGATAAACAGTCTTCTAAAAGATCTAAACTTTCATCACCTACTTCTTCTGGACCAGTTACTCCCAATGAAAGTATAAAGGAACAATCACCTACACCATCGAATTTCTATTTCCAGTTATCACGGACTGATGATTCCAGTAAATTTAAGGATGATGATCTGATGTTGAATTCTGTGCTATCTGAAGCTGCTAGTAAAAATGATGATTCGAGAAGAAACTTTGTCATTCCTAAGCAACAGACAGAGGAAGATGTTTATATACCTAATGAATTGTCTGATATGGTTCAGGATTTCATGATAGACAAGGAGGATGATATATTACCACGGAAAAAAAGAGGTGCTAACAATGAGCCAAGTGAAAAGTCCAAAGTGGACACTTTACAATCGCCAAAGTCAACTGAGATACCTGGTAACAGAGAAAGTCAATCAACTGTTAATGACGTTGAACCAGATGAATATGTCTATGATGTTTATCAATTGTCAACAACAACAAGTTACAATCACCCAAAATCTCAAATCGGATACATCAAGTTTTTCGATGAAGAAGATGAACAGTTTAATGGTTCAGAGCCTAGTGAAGACAGACCAATGTTTTCTGATAACGAAGATTCTAATGCTGAAGACTACTATCAAAATGATTATCCAGAAGACGAAGATGCCGATATAAGAAGTGATATTTATGATGATAATTATAAAGAAGACGAATTGGAAGTAGATCCTGACCAAGTAAATGAATTGTATGAGTATACTGAAAAGCATAATTTAAACCTTTTACAAGATGATGGTTATAATAGTGATGACGATGCTGATTACGTATTTAATGGTGATGACGATGATGATGACGATGATGATGATGACGATGATGACTACGATGATGGTAATTTTTCAGAAAATGAGTACACTCGACAAAATTTCTTTGATGATGAAAGTGATGATGAATTAGCCCAACACAGAGACAAAATCTTTTCCCGGCTACAAAATATCATTGATCAGTAATTAATTTTTTTTTTATTCTTTAAGAAAAGAAAAATTTGCTATTTACAATTTCTTGAATATCTAAGGATCCTGTAGGCGGTGGATCGATTATTCTAGTTTTAATTAAGATTGGGGTAAAACTGGAATCATATTTTCTAGTTTCTTGTTTAGTGATATCATTTGCATATTCACTTAAACCCGTTCCCTTTCTAATATAAAGTTTAGGTTTATATTGATCAATGAGTTGCTCAATATGGTCAATTTTTTCAGGATTTCTAAATTCATCATTTAAACTTTGATTATAATGAAACTTTGTTCGTTTACTTTCCCGGAACTTTTGAATGATTGAGGAAAGTTCTTTATTTTCACCATTATTAAACCAAACTAATTGATACGTACTTTTGACTGTGTTTTTCATGTCATTATATAAATGGTTTATAACGTCTAATGAATGCAAATGAATAAATTCTTCTCTGAGCTTCTTCGATAATTGATCGGCATAACATGGCAAAGTCCAAAACGAATCATGAACAGCAACGAACGGTACTTGCAGTTGCAAACAACTATAACATGTTAATAATAAATGCACAGAATCCAATGAATGAATGAAATTGGGTGCAACTCCACTAATTTGTTTACCTACGTCTATAGCACGCAGATTATGATTTATGAATGAAACACTTTGTAATGGAGTCTTGATAGTCTTGTAACTTCGTTTTCTATAAAATTGAACAATCGGTAATCCTGTTAATGAAGTCCACATCATAGGCTTATGATGTTTATAATTAAAGAAATCAATTTCCAGTTCATTTACTTGTTCATCAATGGAAGTCACTAGTCTATAACAATTCAAATACAACCACCGTTGGATAAGCTTGGAGTTTTCAAATAATTCATCGATTGAACTAAATATTAACTCTGATAGCTCAAAACTAAGATAAACCCTATTTTGAAGAACATAATCCACCTCCAGCGGTGATAATCCAAGACTATTGAAATCAATATCCTTCATAGTATCTAAAATTTGATTAGTGGCCCCATATCTGGTTACACCATAGACTTGGGTCATAACCGGCCTTTTAACTAACTTTCTTGATATCAATTTGCTCAAAAGATATCCGTCTTGGGTATTGAGGTCCAACTTCTTTCTAACAATGTTTAACACTTCAGTATATATATCTTGTTTCTCCTTAGTTGGTAATAAGTTAACTGCCTTACCACCTTTAATGTCTTTTGCTAATGCAGAATAATGTTGAAGTCCATTACATGATCCATCTTGATGAATAGGTATCCGACACTTATAACTATCAATAGGGTTACCTTGTTCCCTCCATTCAAGTATTTTCTTTAATTCAAAACATAAAGTTAATACTTGCCATGGATTATCTGAATGTTTCCAGAATGATGCAGTTAAAGGATCATTAGCTGAAGCTAATATATTTGATAAATTGGAATCGATAAATTCGATTCTTTCTTTAAAGGCAAGTTTATCCTTACCATAAATACCAGCCATATGATATTTAATCCAATCAAAGCCATCTTTACCCAATGGTTTGGACTCCCAAAACATTAATAATGATCTCACCAAATCTTCATCATGATAACTAAGTAAGGAAACCATTGGATATACTCGACCTCTAAAATCTAAATGATGAGGGATATAGAGAATATTATCCTTAAAACTATTAATGAATTTGATAATTCTGTTAAATTTTGTTCTTTTTGAGGCATCAGACTGATATTTCAATGTTGATTCTTTATCTTTATGATCAACGGATAGATGTTCCATGAAAGGAGGAATATTTAAATACCCTTGATCAAACTTACCAATGTGATTTAAAAATAGTCTCATATCCTTGTTGATGGCCCAGGGTATAGAACCCATATGATTCAAGTTATCATAAATGAAGTTTAATTGACCCGAGTCTTGGACTTGATTTAAAACTTTTAAATAGTCCGATTCAAACTTATAAGACATTAAGGATTTTTGATTACTTAGGTAACCACCATTTGTAGGGCTAACCCAAGGGTTTGGTGGACATAACATTGGCAAATGGGTTCGATCAGATTCTAATACTTCATAGAATGATTTAAATTGATAATAGTAAACTGGATTCACTTTCAATATTCCCATTTTCTTCTTAGTCTTATTCAGGTACCAAAATTGATGAATAAATAAATATTCAAGGTCTTGGGAATATGAAAACTCATCATTATTAGTAAATGGAATTGAATCATCTCTTGGAACCTTAAAATCAATAAATAACCGAACTAATGATGAGACTAACATAATCAATTCATCACCGGTTATAGGAAGTAAAATTTTATGTTGGTCGTAGGACAATCTACCAAAGGTGAAAGCTAAATCATTAAGTATATGAGATAATGGTATACGATCATTAGATGGGAGCAATTTAATTAAAATTTTCGATAGTATTAAGTTTGAAATTTGACGAACATCAACTAGCTTTAGAATCCGGCGATATTTTAATAAATCTTTATAATCGGAGTGAACCTTCTTATGGTCTATGATATTAGTTAGGCGCTGCTCAAATTGAGTTAGCATATGACTTAACAAATCAGAATATTTATTGGTAAATCTGTATTTAGTCTGGAAAATTTTAGTAAAATCAGAAGTCATTCCGAGTGAATTCAATTCGACATTAATTTGTTTTGTTTTATTGAATTCTAGGTATTTGGACATGAAATCAGCCTTCTCAGAATCATCAAGACTGTCATAGTGTTCATAAAGGGGGACAGATATATTGTTATCATAAGAAATGGAAATATATTCACAAAGGCTATCAATATCGATTAAACCATTGTGTTTGTACCTATTTATATCTAAACGATCGAACTTGGTATTATCCGTAGGCACGTCAAGACTTCTATTGGAAAGCTTATAAATTTCAAATAGGGATGGTAATAAATCTTTAGGAATTGTCGACACTATCTGATGATTGGTTAATTTCAATTGGTCTATTAATCTAGAAATATATTGGGCCACGGAAATTTTAACCACAGTAGTAGCTTTTATATTCTGGAATGAGTATACCAAACATGATAAAGTATTATTAATGATCTCTCTAGATCGAATGAAATTATTCGATTTCTTAATCTTTGTTATATTAAAGTCATCAATTATTTCACTTAAGTCATGGATATTAATAAATTTGGGATATTTCATTAGATTTAGTAACACTAAGTTTAAACAATCATTCTTTATGCTATTATCATTGAATTTATGCAAGATTTTTTTCTGTTGGCTCAAATTATTAGAATATAAAGAGCCTAAAAAGTTATTAATTAACCCTGGGTAATTTCCTGAAGCTTTAGAATTATCTCTTAATGTGACCAATTTACTGACATGAATGGGGAATCTTTTTAGCATTAAAGAGAGTGATGATTAGATGAGGTTTCGCGAGATGATTTTGCAGACGATGATGATGATGAAGAGGAGGAGGAAGAGAAGAAGAAAAAGAAGAATAAAAGAAGGAAAAGAGAAAGAAAAAAAAAATACCAACACTCCAAATCACCAACATTGAATTTCTTTTTATTTGAATATTATATATACTATGCTTCTATACCATAACTCATTAATTGTTAAACTCGGTTTCAATATTAAAGTTGACTGAAGGAAATTGATTTACTTCAAAATTAATCATACAATCATAACCGAAAGATTTTATCAATCCCCTTAAAATCCCAGATGTAAATGATAAATAATAATGAACATGATTATTGAATTGATCATGATTTGCATGTAAATTCTCAATTAATTTGAAATTAGAATCAACTAATACAAATGTACCTCTATGATTAGTCCTCAAATTACTGATTTGCTTATTAAAAAGAATTTTCCAAAAGTCTTTACAAATAAACTTCATGATATCCAAAAGAGTAGAAAATGATTCATTATTGGATTTAATTTGATCGGATAATTTAAACAATATAATTTCATTCAATTTTAACCCCAAGTTATAACCATACATCTCGAGTTTGACGGCGATTTGTGTCGGTGTCAAGTTTAATGATTCCGACATCTCGATTGTCGTTGGAATCATCTCTATAAGCAAAAGCTTATATAAGGAGCTACTTATTAGTGATTGTTCCATAGATCAAACTACACTCAAACTACACTCTAAAATCTCAAATAATACTAACAGAAAATTACTCCCACTGAGAGAGACATTTACTCGCACACAATCTTGACTTCCTACATAGGAAATAATGCTCGTTATCCCCTTACATATCTAAGCTCAATTAATTTTTTCTTTTTCTCTCTTTTTTTTTATTTTTTTCCTTTCAACATTTGTTATTTTTTTTGCTTACGGTTGAGTGGCAAATGCAAAGAGGGTGGCCAATGTATTTCTTATACCATCGGCGTAAATATCTGTCCGCGCTCATAAAGCATATGATTGGCGGATACGTTGGTCACCCGTTTAACGGCGAGTCTAGACTCTCGTTCCGACCTGGTCCCATTTCATCTACAAGTTTATATATATAACCATATAAAGCTCACAGAAGTAATCCTGATATAGCCAGCACAATTTCTAACTAATAGGCTTACATTATTCTCCTGGTGGAACTTACTGGTAATAGAATATAGCGCTCTAACGTAAAAAAAAAAAAATTTTCTGCTGGATTGTCAGTCTATATTAGCCAGCGCACCTTATGCTCACTTTTAGGGAAAATTTTTTTTTTTTTAATTAACTTGTTTTCTTCTTTTTAATTAATTGACCATATAGATATATTAAACCAAATTTATTTTACAAAAATTATAACCATATTGGTTAATCAATAGAATATATCTGCAGTTTCAATCTTCTTGAAGTAATCCATTCCATTGATTGAAATAGATTTGTTCATTAAGTAGAATCCTTCGCACCAAAAATTTGTATCATCACACACCCATCAAGTCAAAACTAGAGTTAAGTGATATAATTAGCGAAGAGGTCCAATAGTGACAAATACATTGAAGAAGTAAAGTAATCCTCCAGGTCGATAAGAGGGAACATTTCCAGGAAGAAGAGTATTCGAAGAAGTCCGTTGAGAGGAATAATAAGATAATCACAAAGAAGTCGAGAATACTATTACTGAACTTTTTCATTCGACTTTTTTTTTTTTTTATTCTTTTATTTTATTTTAAAACCCTTTCGAAATGATGTCCGAAAATAATTATTTGGTGGATAATAATCCCCCAATCACATTGTCAAATAGTCTTGCCCCAAGTGAGTTAACATCACCTCCCAACAGCTCCGAATTTTCTCAATTAGCTCCTCATCATCAAAACAATCATTCTTCACAACATAATAGTTTAAGTGGTGGTGGTAGTGGTAGTGGAGTGATACCGACATCCACGGCTCCTATGAGTGCTGCTGCCGCTGTAGCTGCTGGAACATCTGCTCCTGGTGTTTCTGCTCCACCAACAAGTGCTAATAATGCTCAAGTCGGTGGGGCTTCATCCGGTGCTCAAGTTTCCCCTGCACAAGAATACATTTTGAAATTAACAAATTTACCAAATGATCTTTCCCGTCGTGAACTGTCAACGATATTTTCATTAGTGATTGATGATATTAATAAGATTGAATTGAGTTCTATCAATAATACTTTAACTATATTAGCATACTTTAAGAATTTCAATACCTGTTTGACCACATCTAAGTTGTTGAATAATAAATTCATTTTTGGCCCTGATCATCCTCCTATTTTCACAGAAATTGATGAAAATTTAATGACTAATTTTAATAATTTATCCATCAATAGGCCTCATTCTCAATCAGGCCAATCAAGCCAAACTTCATCTCAACCTAATTCAGCACAACCTCAAAGTCAAACTCAAAGATCAAGATTTTTATTTAATGATCCATTTAGTCAAGATTTCAATTTAGATAATTCAATTTATCCTTGGAATAATTCTAATTCTAGTTCTCAACCTCAAACTCCAAGTACTAATTTAAATTTTGACTGGAATCAAAACCAAGCACAATCGCAGCAATCACAAAATTCATCTAATTCTGCATTAGCATCGAAAAATTCTAATAATAGAAGAACTTCTTCAGCATTTTTCAATCAAACGAGTAATATTTTACCCCCACAAAGTTTATTAAATGGTCATAATTTTTTGTTAAATCCCTTGCAAACTAATCAACCAGGCCCTGGTCAAGCTCCTGGCACTTCTGGTCAAGCTCCTCAACCTTCTTCTGCTGGTGGTCTGGGTGTTCAACAGCCTAATGCTGCTACTGGTCCTCAAAATTCATCCCTGTCTAATCCTTCACTGGCAGTTCCTTCTAATTCCCTCCCAGTTGGCTCTCTGGTAGTTGTTCCATCTCAACAACCAGTTGTACAACCTATGGTTCAATCATCAGTTCCAGGTACAGTACAACAGCTGCCAGTAAATCAACCATCTCAACCAACTCAATCAACTCAACCAACTCAACCAACAACTAATTCATCAACAACTACTAGTCCTGTTGAAGGAAACCAATCAGGATTACAACAGCAGCAACCACAACAGCAACAACAGCAACAACAGAAGCCATCACTGCCTCAAGCAAGACCTTTGACTCAACCTCCAGGTCAACAACAGCAACCACAGCTGACCTCACAACAACAAGGCGCTCGCAAGGATATGCCTGACTTGTCATTATTAGCTCGAGTTCCACCTCCAGCTAATCCAGCAGATCAAAACCCACCATGTAATACCTTATACGTGGGAAACTTGCCTCCAGATGCTACTGAACAAGAATTAAGATCTTTATTTTCACCACAAAAGGGATTCAGAAGGTTGTCATTCAGGACAAAGACTACTAGTTCAGCCAGTTCTAGTAGTAATCATGGTCCTATGTGTTTTGTTGAATTTGAAGATGTAGCTCATGCTACAAGAGCATTGGCTGAATTATATGGTAGAATTTTACCTCGGTCATCAAATACTAATGGTAAAGGTGGAATAAGGTTATCATTTTCCAAAAATCCATTAGGTGTAAGAGGTCCAGGTAATCAGAGAAGATCAAGTTCAAACCAAGTAAATGGAAATAATTATAATAATTATAATTATAACGTTAAGTGAATCATTTTGATATTAATTCTGTATAATTGTGTATTGTTAGCATATGTATTAATATAGTAAATTTGCACCTCTATTAATTGACAATGTGTGTAGCTAGCTAAAATTGGTATCAAAGGAAAATTCTAGTGAATCGGAACAAGAGGCTTCCATCATTTCATGATAATTATCTTCATAAGATTGATTAATATTTAATTCAAAACACTTTTTTAATGAATTATCACCAGCTGTACTAGAAACTGGAGTTAAAGATTCTTCTTGAAAGAAGAAAGTTGAAGATTCGGTCTCATCATTTTCATCAGATGTTTCACTAGAATCAGTAATATTGTGGGATTTTTCTTCATTTTCTTCATCATAGAAGTTAACGCCATTAAATTCTCGAAGGGAATAAGATTCATGGTTAATCATATCTGTAGTTACACGTGATACCATTAGGCCCTTATTGGAGGAGGTTAAATCAGAAACAGCAAGATGAAGAGTATCTTGATCAAGATAATGCTTGTCTGTTGCTGACAATTCTTGGTATAATTCTTGATTATTTTCCATGCCATACTTAAAAAAGAATCGTTCATAAAAAGCTAAATAGAACAATTCATACAAAAGGTTATGGATATAAGTAAATGAACTGTTGATTAAATTACTAGCTTTTTTCAAATGAATTAAATTGACTGGAGGATATCTTAAGATATTGACTAGTAATCTGATCCGGTTGTCTTTATCTAAATGATCAGGTTCAACGTGGGGTACACATTTAGGCCACCAAGCAGGTTTTCTATTAAACTTGTAAGGATAAAGTGCTTGTTTCCTTGGTTCGATTACTTTGATCCATTCTTTAGCCACAGTTTTGCAAACCACTTGGGTCAAGGTATGGAATATTTGACAATATTGATGGTATAGCTGAGAATCATCATAATTATCAGTAGCCAATTCAGGAAAGTCTTTACCTAATTCAGGAGGGTCAAGTTCAAACTCTTCTTTAGGTTCATCTTTAATTCTTGTTCTAGGCCCTGAGTCTTCATCACCATCTTCAGTATAGTCATCGTCTCTTACATTATGATCAAGTTCATTTCCCAAAGGTTCCAGGAGACCAAGTTTCTGTCCAGCAGAAGTTCTCAGTGCAAATAAACGGATTCGATAAGAATCCTTTAAAAACGGCTTGATATCCAAGAAAACCGAATTGTTCTGTTCCAGGTTATCTTCAATAATATCTTTAATTAATTTCTTCTGATTGTTACTGAAATACTTTGAGTTCTGGATTGTAATGGGGCCAGACTCTTTAGTAACTAATAAGAAATCAACATGATTAGTTTGAGATAATGAATGTAACTTGTTGATAACTTTAAATATAGTGTGGTTCTTAGCTTTTTTAGTAATAATCATATTAAGAAAAACAAAAATAACAAAAAGAATACTAATAATAATAATAATAATAAGAAAAGTTCACAAAGAATAAAGAATATGAAACATTCAAATTATAGGAATTCAAGCCCCCTTTTAAACCTTTTTTCAATCCCTTATAAACAAAGAAATCCCACATCCTAAAGTCAAGAGCTGTAAAATCGACTAAATTGGAAAAATTCTCACCTCTCTACACTAAAAAATAACCATTAAGGGATATGAAATTACATCGCCTTTGAATATCTCTGTTTCAGCTCTTTTCTGGTGTTGTTTTTATTGGTGTTTTTGTATGGGCTAATCTGTAACAGAGCACTTGTTTCAGGTTTCGCAGCCATCCACATCGACCTTGAACTGAGTTCAATAGAATTATAATACTATCATCCACTATCATTAAATGAGACCTGTTTATAATTAAATTCGTGTTTATGCGTTGTTGTACGTAGGAAATATGTGGTTGCCGGGAAATGTCGATTTGGGGGGAATGGGTTACCTTTTATACACCTTGATGCAAATGTGTAAATACTGGATGCGGGTTTTCCCTCACCGCCAATTACTGATAACAATGTGAATCACGTAATGATTGGCAGTAGATAAGTCATAAGGCGGCCTTTAGATAATGAAGGGGTGACTTTTAATGTGGGAACCTGCCACTTTAGGTTATAATATAGTCTCTACATGGCGCTCTTATATGTGGGGGTCCATGATAGAGATCGGATTACGGGGAAAAAATGTATGAAGATCAGTTTAAAAGGAGGTGATTGATGTAAGGGAGTTCGTAATTAACAATATTTTCAGTGGATTTATTGGACTGCAGGAGAGTGTTCATCCCATGTGTTTGATCTTGATAGGTATTTGTTTTGGTAAGTGCTTGTTTTTGGTAAGTTGATCTTGATATGAATGACAGTGAGGCCTAATTTACGTAAATAGAGCACGTGATGTTATTTCCTGTTTTTCACAGTAACAGAAAGTTTGGATTTCATATGACAAATCTATTTCCCAATCCCCTATATCATAACACTATATAGTTATATAGCACCAAGGTCAACGCGGCTATAGTTGACGCATCATGTGCGGTAGTAATATAGTGTGTATATAAAATAGAACCTCACATGTCTAAACCCCGAAATTAAAGTTTTTGCAACCATTCTAATCGCACAAAGTATAAAGGCTAAAACTGATCTATTGAGATACTACAAAATAATAAAAAAGTAAAAAATAAATTGTATAAAACAGGCATATTTAATTGAAAAACAATGAAGAATTGAATTTTTTTTTTTTTTTTTTTCTTTCTTTCTTTCTTTGTTTTTTTTTTATTTTTTTCATTTGTCCTTAAACTTTCTCTTCATGAGCCACTTCAGATTTTGAAGGTGGTGAAGATAAGAAATTAACTGTACTATTAACATCATCACCAAAGACTTTAGCCACTTCTTCTAATGTATAACCAGAAGTTTCAGGGAAAAAGAAGAACACAACAACAATTTCTGTAGCCAAGTAACAACACCAGACGATATAGTATTTCCAATCAATGGCATCCATAGCAATAGGATTAACATAACCGTTATAAATAAGAGCAATTTTTTCAACAAATTGGAAAATATTCACCCCTTTAGCTCTATGACTATAAGGTAAAATTTCCGTTAAATACAAAATTGGTAACCCATTCATCCCGATATCATAAGAAGCGTAGTATAAGAAAATCATAGCCAATACACCACTACCATATGATTGTGGGTAACCCTTTTGAACATTGACGGCAGAAAGGGCTGTCCAAATGATATAAAATGTCAACATTAAACATAAAGAAGTTAAAAATAAGAATCTTCTCTTGAATAAATTGAAACAAGCTGAGAATGTCATTGATAATACCATATTATAAATCATAAGACATCCATTAATTTCTAATTGTTTGGTTTCACCAGTGATACCAATAGAATTCAAAACTTTATTTAAATAATAAGACACTAACCCATTACCTGACAACTGCATTAAACATGGAATATAGATACAAATAAACAATCTTCTATGGAAAGACTTAACTTTGATAAAATCAAGATAACTGGTTCTATTGGCCATTTTTTCTAATTCTAAAGCCGCTTGGATTTCTTTCATTTCAAAATCAACCAAAGCTAAATCTTTTGGATCATTGGAATTACCGGTATGGA